>JAQGBT010001259.1:0-34265 GCA_034698585.1 Disparrhopalites patrizii
GAAAGTTTTTGAGGGGAGCATTTTTTGCTGCTGTTATAACGAGAGTACTGTTATACAGGGGACTGCTATAGAGAGAGACGACTGTAACAATATTTTTAGCCTTTCGCTTCAGAGTTGTTGTATAGAGGATCCATTGTACAGTGCTCTATAAAACAATACAATTCTCTGTAAAAACACTGAAGAGAAGAGGAAAAAATATTGACACTGGGAAATTTTGTTATACAGTGGACTCTCGCTATAACAAACTTGAAGAGAAGGGAAAACATGGTTGTTATATGGAACAGTTGCTATAAGGAACGTCTAATATGTACAATACAAACACGAAGGGCAGAAAAATAAAGTTGTTACAGAGGAAAAGTTATTATAAGGAGAGTTGCAATAGAGAGAGTTCACTATATATAAAGCATAAAACATGATTTTTACATGTATGAAAGGCGGAAAAAATAATGTTGTTATATAGAAATGTTATTATAAAGAGACTTACTATAGAGAGATTCCACTGTACAGTGAACTCTCACTATAACAATCCTAATGGGAAAGGAAAATGGTTGTTACAGTGGGGTCTATCCATAGCAACACTAAACGGAATGACGAAAAATATTGTTACACGGAAAAGTTGTTATATAGAGCAAAAAAATGTACAGTATATGTACGAAGGTCAAAATAATAATGTTGTTAATACGAAGCGTTATAAAGAGACCTTTTATAGGGAGACTCTACTGTTTATGGAAAAGTTGTTATATGGAACATTTAATATGTACACAACATATACAAAGGGCTGAAAAATAAAGTTGTACTAGAGTAAAAGTTGTTATAAGAAAAGTTGTTGTAGAGAGAGTCCCTTGTACATCTCTTGCAGGATGTCTTATGGGTCTTTTATTGTAGTAAAGCGGCGTGTATTCTTATATAACATTACAAAGCTAATACGTGCAGTCGACTCTCTCTAGAACGATGTAGCAACAAGCAACCACATTTAACCGTTATAAAGAATACGGACTAATACACAATCGTTCTAGAGAAAAACATTTCAAGGCGGGGGATTCAAAATTCAAGAAAAACCGGCATAGGGAGAAAAATAAACAAAGGCCTCGCTCAAAACCGTTATAGAGAAGAAGGCTAAACGGTGGGAGATTCAAAGCCGGTGGAAAAACCGTTATAGAGAGAGAATTATGCAAAGGCAGGGCCTAAAACCGTTAGGCTGAAAGGCGGGAGATTTAAAGCTTCCCCGTTATAGAGAAAAAACTGTGATAGAGAAAACTGTTATGGAGAGTGAATTTATCATAGTAAATATCTCGGGCAGGTTTGTGAATACCGGTATAGTGCGAAAACCGTTATAGCGAGGGCCGTTGTACCGTGGAGTCTCTCTATAACAAGTCTCTTTATAACAAATTTTCTCTGTAACAACATTATTTTTTCCGCCCTTCGTACATATAAGCTACACTTTACTCTACTTTACTTTTACTTTACTATACTTTACGTTCTATATAACAACTTTTCCCTGTAACAAGATTTTTCGCCATTCTCTCCCTTAGGTGTGGTTATAGAGACACAATGCAGCTTCGATTTTTCTAATGGCACATTGCAAGATTTTTATATACATAGCAAGAGTTTAAATTTTACGATTATATCAATTTCAATAAGTCGTTAAAACACAAGATAAAAAATATAATAAACATGCTAGTTATAGCATTTTTTAAATATTATTATGATCCTTATACGCAATTTAATATTCAATGTACAAGAATTATTCCATTTTGCATTCATCCATCTGCCGTCACCGAATCGGAGTGGAGCATGAAGGTCTATCATCTTGCATTGGGACGTCGAAAAGGATGGATAAGCCTCCCGAATTCCTCGTGCCGGAGAGCATTCCTACCAATATTCTCCCTGACTCTCCTCCTGCTCTTTGTATTAACCGAAAGGATTTGGAACCCTCTCAAGTATAAATACCGTACATCGTGTTCGCCCTTTTTTCATTCAAAAATAAATTTAAATATTAGCCACACCCAAGGAAAAAACCTGAATTTGAAATGCTGGACGACAAAAGTCCTGTGAAAGTAATATAATTAAAATATTTTCAGAATGGTAAACTTCCCTGGATTTCCCGACAGCTACGGGTCGAATTCCTGGCGACAACTCCTACTCGCCCAAACAACGCTCGTGTCATCGGAGGACAAGCTAAATTTCTTGGGGGAGGTCATGCGGGAGCAGCTTCTAGAATTGCAGGCGGCCAGGAACTGCGACCAGCGTCGGAATCTTGCCTGTTCGTATAGCACGAGTAAGCTTCTCTGCACATTTTCTCATTAATTAAATTAATTTGTTCCATTAAATTCCATCTGGAATTTCGTAAGTGTGATTTAGCGATGGCAATGATTCGATTATGAATCGGATTTTTTTATTCGATTCCATTCAATTCGATTCCATTCAATTCCATTTGACTCGATTCGGTTAGATTCGATACGATTCAATTCAAATCTATGAAAAGTTGATTCGATTCAATTTTATTCGATTCAATTCAAGTCAAATCTATGAAAACTTGATTCGATTCAATTTCATTCGATTCGATTCAATTCAAATCTTTGAAAACTTGATTTGATTCAATTTTATTCGATTCTATTCAATTCAAGTCTTGGAAAAGTTGATTCGATTCAATTTCTTTCGACTCGATTCCATTCAATTCAAATCCTTGAAAATTTGAATGGATTCAACACGTGAATTGGATCAAAGAATTCGATTCAAAACGTAAATTTGGTCATGAAATCTAGCTGAAATTCGACGCATTATTTAAAACAATTTTTTTTGGATATATTCTTCCGGGGCAGAGCAATAACTATCAAATTATTGGAGCAAATTTAAATCAACGGTAAATATTATATCAAGGCTACTGGCAATTTGAAGTGGCAAAGTTTATTAGATTAGAAAATATAGTCGACTCTTTCTATAACAGCACCCAATCTGCACCAGAAAAAGTGCTCTTATAACCAACTCATGGTATAGAGAATTAGTTTCAAAAATATAAATAATAATTAATTAAGATCATTTCCAGGCTTAACTTCCATAATTTTCGGAATTCCAACAATATTTACACAATTGAGCGTAAATATTTACATTTTAGTGAAAAAAGAAAGAAATTGTGCTGGTATAGATTTCCGGTGCTCTTATAGAGAGAAAGTAAATGTCGAAGGGAGGCCTGACTTGGGCGCTAATGCTCTTATAGGAAGAAAGTACTGTTATAGTGAGAGGAATGTGAGGGAGGGAAGAAAATATGTACCCTGCTGTTATGGAGGATCTCCTGGTTTAGGGAGTGCTCTTATAGAGAGCGCACTTTGCATAGTGAAGCTGTAGGGGGTATTCAGCACTGCTGTTATATAGTATGTGCTCTTATAGGGAGGACCGGTATAGGGAGAGTCGACTGTATATGCTTAAAATTTTCAAAAAAATGAGGAAAATTTGTAGCAGTAATTAATTTTTTTGGAACGTTTGAATCTTGGTCCGATTCAATTCAAAGCTTGAATCGAACCGAATCAAATCACTTGCACTATGAATCGGACTGAATCGAATCAGCTGCATCATGAATCGTATATCGAATTTCGATCCGATACGGGCTTTGCGGAATCGAGCCACTAATTTCGGATCAAATCGGGTCGTTGTCATCCCTATTGTGTATGAACAAGCATGGCCACGTAATATCAGCAGAATTTCTCCTCGGACAGTTAGCGCTCTTGGCTCTGACTTGCACCACATCATGGCGTGTCTGTTCATGTCCTACGCTCTGGGAGCACCTCTGGTTATCAATCTCAGAAATGAATTCCGATTAACAAAGCTTTGGGACGATATCGCCGTGCTTCCCGCATCTAATTGCACCATGAACGAAGATACAATTTCCGTGGCTTGGCAAATCGTCACGTGGGGCATTCCAATATTACGTGCGTATATTATTCCACCGTCTTCCTTTTACTATTGTCTCTGTTTTTATACGGATTTTACTAAATTTATTACCATTTCCATCGGAGAATTACTCACCATTTCTGAATAAGTTCAAGGGCTGTAAACATTCTCCCAGATTATGGAGCTGCTTGTGAAGTCGAGACTTGCGCTTGGAAGGATCGTCTGGCGTACCCGCTGAGGAATGGGATTCCCATTCCGAAGGAATTGTATGAAATACTCAAGAAAGAGCATTCCGATCCGTACTTGTGGTTTGTGGGCCAGTTTGCCAGATTCGTAATGCGGCCTACTTTCTCAACCGGCCAATTCATTATGGATTTCAAAATGGACAATGGGCTTGTCCCGCCTGAAAGACCTGAGCATGTCGTTGGGTAAATCGCAAAATGCATTTCCGACTTATTTCCGATTTATTTCTGACTTATTTATGATGTATTTCGCATTCATGTCCGATTTATTTCTAATTTATTTCCGATTCATGTACGATTTATTTCGGATTTATTTTCGATTTATTTCTGATTTATTTTCGATTTAATTCGGATTAATTTTCGATGTATTTCCGATTAATTTTCGATGTATTTCTGATTCATTTTTAATTTATTTCCGATTTATGCGTAATTTATCTGCCATTTATTCCTGAAATATGTACGATTAATTTCCGTGTTATTTCTGATTTGTTTCTGATTTATTTCCGATATATTTCCGATTAATGTATACCCTTTGTTTCCAATTTATTTCCCAAGTATTTTCGATTTATTTCCGATGTATGTCCGATTTATTTCTGATTTTTGTCCGACTTATTTCATATTTATGTCCAATTTATGTCAGATTTATGTTCTGGACAGAATACATGTGCGGAGAACGGATAAATATTACGAGATAGAAAATTCCACGCACGAATTGGAAGAGTACATGTCACATGCGGAAGAATATCTTCGGAAGGAGAAAAGTCCGGAGCCATACACCGTTTACCTCGCCTCCGATGACTACACATTGCTGTCCCAAGCTCAAGCCAGGTAACGAAGGGCAACAGTGGACTTGTATTGCAATGCTACTAATTAGGGATGGCAACGATCCGATTTGATCAACTTTTAGTTCGATTGGTTTCGAAACCCGAATCGGATCGAAATTCGCAATTCCATCCAATATTTTGATGGTTATTTCTATGATTCGGAAAAAATTCAAAAATTTTGTATTAAATAATGCGATCGCATGCATCGAATTTCGGTTAAATTTTATGATCCGATTTACGTTTATAATCGAATTACCTATTTGATTGGATTCACGGTGTCGAATCGAATCACAATTTCAAGTATTTTAACTGAATCGAATCGAATAAATCGAAAAAAATCCGATTCAGAATCGAATCGTCGCCATCCCTACTGCTACTGCCACACATGAAATTGCTGATTCTACCAGCAATTTCCAGATTTTTGGTCTTTGGTCAAGCTCCGGCAAACAAAAGCAAATTCGAAAAAATAAAAACATCGGAGCTACAAATAATTTTATTCTACGTGCTCTCGCCAAACTTCAAAAGAATCCGATAATTTGAGGTTTTACGCCAGGTTAAAAAATCACAAAAACGGCGAAAAAAACGCGAAAAAACCGCAAAAATACGGCGAAAAAAGTTTCATTTCTTGGTGTTCTGTACAATAATTATAGTTACCCGCTTCCGAAGTGGAGAGTGCTAGGACAGCGCCTCCCGGGCACGTACAGTCACCCCGAAAATAGGTCGGAGGAGCCTCTGCTTCCAGTTTTCCAGGATATTACACTCTTGACAGATTGCCAGCACGTCATTTGTGGACTTTCCTCTAACGTGAGAATTTGTTCTCTTTTATATCAAAATTAACCGTTACAAACCACAATCGACTCTCACTATAACAGCACCCTATCTGCACCAGAAGAAGTGCTCTTACAACAAACTGCTGGTGCTGCGAATTAGTTAAATAAATTTTAATATTAATTAATTAATAATTACATTTCCAGGCATAACTTTGATAATTTTCTAAATTCTAACAATATTTACACAATTGGGCGTAAATATTTAGATTTTAGTGAGAAAAGAAAGAAATTGTGCAGGTATTGCGTTCCGGTGCTGTTATAGAGAAAACGTTCATGTTGAAGGGATGCCTGAATTAGGCGCTAATGCTCTTATAGGTAGAAAGTGCTGGTATAGTGAGAGGAATGTGAGCGAGGGAAGAAAATACCCTGCTGTTATGGAGAAACTCCTGTTATAGCGAGTGCTCTTATAGAGAGCGCACTTTGCATGGTAAAGCTGTAGGGGGGATTCAGCACGGCTGTTATAGAGTATGTGCTCTTATACGGGGGGCCGGTATAGGGAGAGTCGACTGTATATGGTGGGCATTTGAAAATAAAAACCAATGTTAACAGATCTGCCGCCTGGTGTACGCTTTATTGGCCGCGCGCTACCCGGACGCGTCCAAGCATTTCACTTCATTGGATGGGAATTACACATATCAACTCGTGCATCATCAAGTGCCTAATATGCTTGTTCCTGTTTAAAAGGTGGAGAACTTGTGATTATTCAGGCTCTTATAACGAATAAAATACTTACAACATTTTCTATATTCAATTTATACTATAATATACTATTTTGATTACATGATATACTTTTACCGTGCAGATGTCGTTGTATCGCTGAGCATGGACGTTGTGTTATGCTAATATTAATTTCATAATACAGTAGAACCTCTCATTGTATAACAACATGTTCCCTATATAACAAGATTTGTCATTCCCACGTAGCATTTATTATGAACTTGTTCTATATCACAATGTGTCTATAACAGCATTTCTCTGTAACATTAGATGTTCCCTGGCATTGCCATTCACAATGGAATACACAGGTTAGAAGTTCGCTATAGAACAATATTCAATTTTTGAGCGGGCAAAATTTTGTAACTAAACACTGCACTGAAACCAAATCATTACGTTTCAAATTGAAGTCTGTAGTTTGCATTAAAACACAAGCAAATACCTATTTAAAATTGGACTTTTATACTTTAGTATGATTTTACCACAAAATTACTCCTGTTCCGTGTAGCAAAATTTCTCTATAACAACATTAGCCGTCCTTCCTTGGATTGTTGTTATAGAGAAACTTTAATACTCTAAATTTGTTCAGCTTTTTTATAGTATGAAGTAGTAGAAAATTGTAATCTGTTTTTGTACGTCGAACGCTTATCATTTTTACATATAATATGTACACTCAACATTTAAATTTGTTCACATTCCAGGCTTATGATAATCTTTATGTTGTATATTTTGGTTTCCGTCCGCCTTTCACTAAACTTTAGAGTCAGTGCTTCCTGGTTTTCACAAATTCCTCGCCTTCAAAACCCTACATATTGTAGCAAGACCCAAGTTGCTCCCTCTCGGTGTGGGGATCGCCAATCAAGATGAATGGCTTGATAGAATTTTGGCCGTTGGTCGAAGCATCGACCACGAGGAAGACGATACGAGACGCCTCCTTCAAGAAAGTGTTCCCCCATTTTCCTCACTAAATTCCCCTTTTACACATTTTTTTAATGGGATTTCCCCAAGCTTCCCTCATTCTTTTTTTTAGTGCGTCGGTTTCTTCGCTGCACACTCAGCTCCCATTCTTCATTGTGACCACGTCTCTACTTTTCTCCTCCGATTTCCCTTATATTTTTTATATTTCATTTGGGTTTTATTTTGCCCTGAAATCTCACTTTACCCCTTTAGCACCCAAAAGCTCCCATTGTGTCTCAAATCCCACCCAACTTCCCTTTACCATTTAATTGTGGTTTTAGTGTTGGCCTTTGCCTTATTTTGTTTACGTTTGGGCATTGCCCATAGTTGTAATTGTTGGGACTTTACCTTATTTTGTTACTGGCATTTGTCTTATTTTTAATTCAAATTTGGCATTGCCGTTGTTTGTATTTGTGGGGATTTTACCCGTGTTTTGTTGTTGGCTGTAGCTCTAATTGTTGATTTTGTTGTGGCCTGTATTTCGGGATTGTGCAGTTTATATTTATATAATAAAACTAACGGCCGTTGTATTTGCTTCAGCACTAACCCGCTTGTTCCCAGCCTTTATTATTTTTAGTCATGTGACAATATTCTCCCCTAATTATTGATGAATGTCATGTCCTTGGCATTTTCTAACACCAATCACCGTGCAAGAAATGCACGCTCCTTCCAAGACTCTCCCACTGCTAGTTCTATAAAAATGATGTCTGTTTGTAAAAAGACTCTAGTGTAAATTTGGACTTCAAATAAAGCAGAGCAAAATACATTTGGTATTGCCTTTAATCAAGAATCCTTGCATTGCACTCCTCACGTTATTATTGCAAAAAGTCACAATTTTCCCTCATCTCTACATTTTCTTAACAAATGCCACTACAAAATTGTTTGATAGAATACGACCTACTACTTTGTAAACAATTAATATAAGTAGAGGGAATCTAAGTATAGGGAATAACTGAAATTCGATTTATTCGATCTATTTTTTAATAAAAAATGTTTCGGTATTCTTCAGAAGCAGAGCAATAACCATCAAAATATTGGAGAACATTTAAATCAACGGTAAATATTATATCGCAGTTACTTGCAAATTGAAGTGGCAAACCATTTGACTTGCTTACATGCTTAAAATTTGCAAAAAGTGAAATAAATTATTAATAAAATGCGTCGCTATAATATTTTGGATGGTTCTAATCATGATACGATTCGATCCGTCGCTTGAATCGGACGGAATCCGAGGAAACGGTTGTATCATGATGGAATTACGAAGAATCGTTTGCATCATGAATCGAATCGAATTGCGAATTTCGATCTTATTCGGACTTTGCAACGAATCGAACTAAAAAGGGATCAAATCGGATCGTTGCCATCCCTATTTATAAGTACTAGCATCGACCAAATAAACATCATAGAAGAATGAAATCGATTGCGTAAGAAAACACAATTTACATGATCAAGCTAAAGTGGCAACACAAGGCAATCACTTTAATGCAACATTGAAAATTCTGTTGCACACTATCTGCGCAATTAGATATAGGCACAATATGGTCACTAAATGAATCGTCCGAACATCTCCAGACGAACATTTCCAACACAGTATTCACATCTACAAAATAGAAATTTGATGCCCGATATCTATTTCGATACATTGAATTTTTATTTACTTGTTAATATTTTAATATATTGAATATCGACATTGAAATGGAAAGCGCCCTGCTCCATCTCTGTCATCCCGTGATCCTCGCCAACCAAATCTGGGCGTACATTCCTCTTTCTGCCAAGAACGATCAAATCCGCTTCAACATCTGCTCCAAAGTATTTGCATGGACCATCTTCGTGACCTTGGCGTTATCCGCAAAAATTATTCGCCATTTTATTCGAGCAGAATATACAGACTCAGATTTCGATTTCGTAGTGAACCACTTTTTTTCAATTGGTTTCACCTGCGCCGTCATTTTTGCAAAACTATGGAGCCTCATCAACGGGCGCCACATGGCGAAATTCTGGCTTCTGCACCTACAACAACTCCGAGAATATGTGGCGCTCCAGCAAAATTTCGACTTCAAGAACAACCAAAGCAAATTCGCGGGGGAATTTCAAAAACTGCGTCAAAGTAACCGGAAAGTGGCCATCTTCTACTTGATATTTAGTCTTGTGTACGCGACGATGCGTCCCGTATTGAAATATCAGGTCCTAATTGCGAATGGAGCTTCCGATGTGGATCAATGGAAAATTTTGGTGTTATTGGGCGATTATTTCTGGGGCTTCTTCTCCTGCAGCCATCTCATGCCCGTGACGCTCGTCGTGTTCTTTTTGAAGCTCTACAGCACTTGCATCCGCATCGTGGCGATGGAGCTGAAAGATGCGGATCAGCAGCGATTCGTTGCCAATAGCGCAATTCAAATTTCGTTGAAACGCGGGAAAGATCCCATATTTGCGGACATATTCGTCCGATGCAGAAAGGCGTATGGCATCGTGGAGGGAATGATCCGGGAATTTAACAAATTTTTCCGGCTGATATCGGTTTCTCTCATTCTCGTGTCCATCGTGTTGTTGTCCATCCAGGCATTTCTGGGACTCCGTGTCACTACCTGGGACAATTATATCTACCTACCATGGACTTTGGGCTACTGCGGGATGAATTTGTGGCAGTTGCACGCGTTTGCATCGGCTTGCTCAGGCATTGACGAGGCCGTGGCGGAACTTCTGGCCGTGCTGCATGATCTGGAAGTGAGCGAGATGGAAGCCAGCATGCATAACAAGGTAACGAAAAAATATAAAAACGTGTTCTTACGTGCGACTTACGCAGTCAAATTATGCAGTGGAGGCTCAATATAACAAGTCTCTTTAAAACAACATTTCTCTGTAACAACATTATTTTTTCCGCCCGTCGAACATTAAGGTACATATTTAATGTTTTATATAACTTTTCCCTGTAACAATATTTTTTGCCCTTCCCTTCAGAGTTGTTATATAGAGAGTACACTGTACATATCGTGGTGAAGAAGCGTATGCAACCATCTCCACCGAGCGCTAATTCACGAAGTGATCATCTCCGTTTTTTTGTGTGCAGTAAGTGTTCATCTCCAAAAATAAATAAAACCCAAGAAAATTGCATAATTTTTTTAAAATGAAGGTTATGAGAAATTTTGATTAGGATTCTCTTTACTCACTAATCAACCTACAGTCAAATCTCTTTATACCGGTTCAGCAAAAAGAAGCCAGGAAAACCCGTTATAAGGAATAACAGGTATCAGGAAAACCGTGAAAAAACGGTTTTAATGACGGGGGATTCGAAATTACCGAAAAACCTGTATAGCGTCGGACGGCATGGTCTAAAAACGTTATAGCAAACCGGTATAGCATGTGTGGGCGTGGCGTAAAACCGTTATAGCAAAAGACATTTACTGGTCAGGGATTCAGAGCTTGCCTGGTATAACGAAAAAATCGTTATAAAATAACTGTTATGGAGGAAGATTTTAGCATTGAAATGGTCTCGGGCGGGTTTGTGAACACCGTTATTATGCGAAAACCGTTATTAGGAGGTCCGTTATAAAGAGAATTGGCTTTTATTAAGTTTTTCTAATTTTTTTACCGCTACAGTTGCGTCTACGGTGTAGAATAGCGCAGACTTTAGCGCAATATCCATTGCAAATTAATTATATACGAATTTTCATTGCTAAATTGCTGGTTCCTTTTACACGTTTGGTAATTTATGCACGAAAGCGGAACGGAGATGATCACTTCCTGAATGATGGCTCCGTGGAGATGGTTACCTATGATTCTTCACCCACGATATGCATGGTATGAACACTCATTTATAATTTACATACGTGGGATAGGTACTAATGTGGACATTGAAGCTATCTGCGAGCGCTCCTAGCATTTCCCCGGGACAGTACTTTCGCCTGGATAGGCGTCTCTTTACATCAGTAAGTTTTGAGCATTTTAGCCCATTTATGTATATACTTGATTATGTATACACACTCTCTCTATAACGGTTCCCCTTTCATCCGCAAATTTTCCTCATTTTAGGGAAAGTCCTTACAGAGGACAGAAAGTATGTTAATTATTTGAGAAAGTTTTTGAGGGCTGCATTTTGTGTCACCGTTGTAAGGAGAAAGCTGTTATAAGGGACCCCGTTATAGAGAGAGTGGCCTGTATTTGGCATACGCGCCATCAAATCTAAAAACCGACGCCAGATGCATACTTCTATATGTAGATATTTCTCATGGTACTTAACATAATACTGCTATGCGTATTCAACTACGTTGGCAAACTCAATGTAAAACCAATGCCGCATCCTGAATTTTCCAGGTCATCGCATCTATCACTACGTACATCGTCATCCTACTGCAATTTAACATATCAACGATGACACCCACAACACCCTAAAAACATCTAAGCCCTTCTCCCAATTATGTGCAAGACTCTTCATTCAAGTTCTTTTATTTCTCGCCCGCATTTCTCGTGTATATACTGCGCTAGAAGCTAGCGAAACGCGCTCGAAACACAAATTTAGTGGACAAACTATTACGATATATTCCCTGTGATGGACAATTACATCGGAATTCGAAGTTTTTCGAATCGTATATACCTATGCCTAATATGCATAATTATATTACCGAAAAGAGCATCGATTATCTAATAAATAAAAGAAATATAGCATTCATCACTACACAGAATGAAATTTGTTCATTTAGATAATGAATTGATATAGCTAATGCATCAATTTGTCAGTATGACAATTTCGTTCTTCTATTTCGTAACATTTTGTCATGATTATTGCTGGTACTAACAGTGACAGCTTAACGAAGTTAGCAAATTTATTTCGGTTAACAAAATTTTGATTAGCCAAATTTTGTTTAGCAAATTTTTTTCAATAAAAAATTTATTTCGGTTAACAAATTTATTTCGGTTAGTCAAATTTCGGCTAGCAAAATTTTGAGTAGCAAATTTATTTGAATAAAAAATTTATTTCGGTTAGCCAAATTTCGGCTAGCAAAATTTTGGGTAGCAAATTTATTTGAATAAAAAATTTATTTCGGAGCAAATTTATTTGGACTAACAAATTTATTTCGGTTAGAAAATTTATTTCCTCAAGCCTTTTTCAATTGGAACACGCTAATTTATTAACAAGACATTATTTTGGTCGGTAATTTAACTGCGGCTTACAACATTGCAACAAAAAATGCAGACTCACGAGAAACTGTATCGTCTGTGTAAACCACTCTTGTTCTTCAACCAAATCAGCTCCTTCTTCCCTTTAACGGTCAGTCATTACAAGATCAAGTTCTCCAGATGCTCTTTAGTGTACCTCTGGAGCGTCCTAGCCCTGATCCTGCTCCCCATAAAGGGCTTCGAGGAGATTTCCATCCTCAAACGCGGGCGGCACGTGGATATGGAGGAGACGCAAACGGAACGTATTGCAAGCGTGCTCTACTTATGGGTCCTGTACGCGTCCGCCATCACCATGAAATTCCTGGCCGTTGTCAATGCCAGAAAATTATGCGGGTTTTGGAGATCGCATTGCGAAATCCTGCAATTGTACTGTGGCATCGGGAAGAACTTCGACTTTTGCTCTAGCAGCAAAGGCGAGGAGGTTGAAAACCTTGGGAAATTTTCTTGGCGCATTACGATTTGTGGCGTAATAGCTTGGTTCGCGTTTGCGAGCATCGGTCCGACCTGGATAATTATTTCGATGGTCCAATCCGGGGAGGTTATTAGCATCTTCACACTCCTGGATTTCTTCGCCAATTTTATTCGAAATTGCATGACGTCCGAGCTCCCGCTGGTGGGCTTCATCGTTTTCTTCCTCAAATTATACGCCTGTCTATTGCGGGCTATATACACGCAACTCCAAGCTTTACCAGTAATCTTAAAGTGCAAGTGGACGGAAGAGGGACATATGTTGCAAACGAAGGCTGACGTTACTGAAACGGTCCGGAAATGCTATATGGCGTTCATCACGGTCGAGGCTTTGGTGGAGGAATTCAACGGATGCTATGGCACCATGCTGTTGTCCCTGATTTTGCATATCATCACCATGAACTCGCTCCAGACGTTTTTCGGGATTTATTCTCTACTTAAAGGCAACCCAGACGTGATTCTCTGGGTGAGCTCGAGTCTACTGATTCATGGCTGGCAGATGTTCACATCCGTCACCGCTGCCACTGATATTGATATGGAAGTGAAGCGATTAATCCATGCTCTAGCGGCCGTAGATGTTGACTACCTAGATTCAAGTTCACGGATGCAGGTCAATCTTTGGGTCATGCGGCTTTCCTCGGCTCCGCCAACAATATCCCCCAGCAACTTTTTCCGGCTCAACCGACATTTGGTTACATCGGTATGTCCTTAATTTTATCGGTAAAATTATTACAAATTGTATTTGTTAATGTGAATTGATACTGAAATTGTCCTTGTGGCCAGGTACTTGCATCTGTAACCACGTACGTGATCATCCTAATGCAATTCCAAACGACTGAATAAAGGCAAATAGACATATTCGTCTTACTTGCGCACGTTTACAGTCTGCATAAAGCGGATTGCATTTGTGTTTGGTGGCAAACGTAGTATAGGTGTGTATTGAATTGTGGTAAGTTGGATTTGAATATCAATAAGAGGAAACCCACGGCCTGGGAATGTAAGAAAGACTGGACAGATAGTGGCGGAACTAGTTTATTGTGTCCTCATATAGCAAATTGTTATACCAGTCATATTGGCAAAGCAAACAAAATTGTGGTATTTCATTCCAAATAAACATTTCTTATTTATTACTTGCTTCTAAAAAACGTTGACTCATTGACTCAGACTTTAACATCTTTTTTTCGTTTAAACGCTTAACATTAATAGCCTTCTCACCCGAATACAGGCTATATCGGGGCTAATATCCGAAGGCATTCTCATCATAATGATGATCATCATGATGCAGCAATTTGATTGGACGAACATGACGTTTCGTATGATAACTGCCAGATTTTCCAGTGAGTAAATGGTTTATAATATGAGGTAATTGTACATCATAAACCAGTTGGAGACTTTGTCCGTTCAAACGCGATAATTATTATATTGGGAGCATTGGATTGACATTTGACAATCCTTCCACATCCAATAGGTTTGAAAGCAATAAAGCAACTGCAGGCAGAACTACTACAACAAATTGTAAATCCATTACAGAAAAGAAAGGTAGAATACGTTGACAAAATGAAGTGTTCATTTAGCTAATGAACTCAATGTTATTACAAATATTCTTCAACAAATTCGTCTTAACATGACGCAGACAAGCATCATAGTCGGAAAATATACGGTTGTCAATCCTCTTCGCGCTAAGTCGAATGCTCGTATAATACGTGTACAAATTAACACGTTTGGGGCCAGTGTTTTGCCGCTATTTGGAAACTGACTATTGCGCATGTACCAGTTTTTAACTTCCAACTTAAAAACAATTCAAGACAATGCAGACGACCGAGAAACTGCATCGTCTCTGTAAACCACTCCTGTTTTTCAACCAGATAAATGCATTTTTCCCTCTTACTTTCAACCGTTACACGGTCAGGTTCAGCAGATGCTCCGCAGTCTATTTTTGGAGTATAATTATCATAATCTTGCTCCCAATAAAAGGAATTGAGGAGGCGTTCCTCCTCCAAGCAGAAGAATCCACTGGTTTGGACACAACGAACACGGGAAGAATTGCAGACATGCTATATTTGCTGGGTCTCTTCACTACCGCCATTGCCTTCAAAATCATTGCTCTCGTCAACGCCAAAAACATTTCCACATTTTGGACGTCGCATTGCAAAGCCTTGGACTTGTACTGTAGGATCAGGAAGGACTTGGACATTTGCTCCGGCAATTGCAAATTTTCCAAGGATCTGGAGCAGCTCGCTAAATTTGCATGGTACGTCACCATTGGTGGAGTTATAGTCTGCGTGACGTTTGCCAGCATTGGTCCGACCTGGCATATTTCGTCAATATTTCCTTCCGGTAATCTGACGGCCTGGACATTTCTTTATGCATTCACGAATTTCCTCCGAAATTGCTTCACGGCAGAATTCCCGCTGGTAGGCTTTATCGTTTTCTTCCTAAAATTATATGCCTGTCTATTTCGTGCTGTTACCATGGAACTCCAGGCTTTGCCTGTAAGCCACAAGTTAGGGCGGACGAAAAAAGGAGAAATTTTGCAAACGCGGGCAGACGTTGCAGACACTGTGAAGCAGTGCTACATGGCTTATATCACCATCGAGACTTTGGTGGAGGAGTTCAACCATTGTTATGGCACAATGGTGCTTTCCCTGATTTTACATATCGTCACCATGAGCTCACTGCAGACGTTTTTCGGGATTTATTCCTTTCTTAACGACAACTACCACGTGATTCTGTGGGTCGGCTCAAGTCTACTGATTCATGGCTGGCAGCTCCTCGCATCTGCAACGGCGGCCACTGCTATTGACGTGGAAATTAAGGGAATGATACAAGCGTTAACGGCGTTAGATGTGGACTACCTGGATTCGAGTGCGCGGATGCAGGTGAGTGCCTTTGTTGATCATTACTTGTATCAGAGGAGTATTATTTATCTCGGTATAGCCCAAAATAATAGCGACCTTCTTTGTAACTACTCAGCTCAGTCTTATGACAATGCCATTAGGCCGTGGCGACAGCAACAGTAACGTTGTCTGTACGAGTTTTTCATTATGAATATTTCGTATGTCCAAAATATTAAAACTAATTCCAATACAATTTTATTCAGATATGCATTTATTTTCATGCGCATGTACTAATATATACAAATACGTAGTCTAATACTTTGCGTATACTTTTAAAATTTTATTTGTAATGCAATCTGGCATAATTTGTAGCTTAAATGAAGCGCCAAAATCAATACACAAAATTATACTCCGAAACTTCGATTTTGCAAAAGTCGAAGCTTTTAGGGACGAAATCGGTATGCAGTTAATAATTACGTGCCAGCAAGCCTCAATCAAAGTAGGATTCATGTTGACTTTTTGCACCATGGTTTACTAAATTAGAAATTACGTGTAGTGGAGTCTCTATATAACAACTCTCAAGGGAAGGACAAAAAATATTGTTACAGGGAAAAGTTGTTATATAGAACATTAAATATGCACCTTATATGCACAAAGGGCTGGAAAAATAATGTTGTTACAGAGAAATGTTGTTATAAAGAGACTTGTTATAGAGAGACTCCACTGTACATTTATATCTCTAAGTCTGTGCTAAACATACTTCAAATCAGTATACAATTAATTTGGTATTATATTTTGTCCATGATAAATTGTTTAAATGCGCTCCAATATAAATGTTTACAAATTTTGTTTGCAAATTTAAGTTTTGAAAGGATTTTTGCGTATGAAATTATTACCAAACAAGCAAAATTTGGAATCCGAATTCGTATTCAGAAGGAAAGAATTCAAATTTAAATACCGATACTTTTTTCGGATTAAGATTTGAAATTCCAATATTTGTACATAGTTTTTCGATATTAATTTGAATTCGAATTCAGGCAAAATATGAATATAATTCCGGTTCCGATTCGAATACCAATTCCGATTCCGTTCCCTGGTAATTATATAATCCCATTAAAAAATTTTCCTGACAAAAATATGGATTCTAATTCCGATAAAAATACTGAAAAATATGAACACGTCCAACGGTCTGCACATACAGCGTATTCTCTAAAATCTTTTGAAGAGCTTGTACTATGCTACTATTACACACAATACGCATATATTTGCTGTTTACATTTGGCATAATAATTATTATGAATGAACAGGTCAATCTTTGGATCATGCGACTTTCCTCCGCGCCACCAAGCATTTCACCCAATAATTTTTTCCGGCTCAGCCGACATCTGGTGACAACGGTATGTCCTCAATTTCCTCGTAAAAACGTCCTATCGAAATTGACATTCGTTACAGGCATGCAATTGTAATGAAATTGGTTAATTTGACTTGTGCCCAGGTACTTGCTGCTATTACGACGTACGTAATCATTTTAATGCAGTTTCAAACGACTGAATAAATATCAAAAAGGAAAATGCCCTTCATGCTTCACAAAAGGGCGACTACACAATCTCCATTAAATGGATCACATTTGTGTTTGACGAAAATGTAGCATAATGGATTAGGTTGTGTTCAGTTAAATTTGAGTACCAGAAATATAAAAATGTACAGAATAAGATTAAAAGGCACCGAAATTGCTGGCACGAGCTGGTGCTTCATTCGATTCATTTTCAATTGACTTTAATGTGCAGGGTACCAACTAACCATTATACACCCCTAGCAAAATGATCTAGCATTGCTACAAAATGCCAATAGGAGAAATCTAATGTAGAATTTCATTGCGCATGCAGAAAAAATTTGTTTTTCAAATCCGACCAATATTACAAAAGTTATGGCGGTTTTTACAACAAATTTAAAAAATCCGATTATTGGCCAACAAGATTTTTTGTTTCCGCCTTAACAAATAAAAATGTTCTGTTCCTCCACTCACAAAGGAGAAAAAGCGTGAATCCTGAGCAGGATTTTATTGCGGATCTAGGAAAAAATCCACATTTTAATCAAACAAGAAATCACTAAGTTATGACGATTTTCCTGCACCAAGTTCAAAAAAGTAAAATTTTCAAAAATGCTACTTTTTTTATTTTATTTTCAAAAATGCATGTTTCTGATGCAAAATTGTATTACAAATCCAGCAAAATAAATTTGATCCAGATCGGACCAAAATTACGGAAGTTATGGCGGTTTTTCGAAAAAAAAGTTTAAATATATAAGTTTTTAGAGAGATCAGAGATTCCTAAACTTTTGTTTGAAAAACTGCTCTAACTTTTTTAATTTTGGTCGGATTTGTTAAACAAACTGTTTTCTGTATGCACAATAAAATTTCACATTAGATTTCTCCTATTGCGATTATGCAACGTTGCTAGATCCTGGTGCTAGGGAGGGTATAATCCTTAGTTGGGACCCTTTACATATATGCATATATACGCAAGACAACTTACGATACCGAATTGTTGCAAAGTGCAATAACAGTTGTAAGCTAGAAATTAGAGAAATATGTGTGCGGGTTTTCCTCAGCGTTTGAAGATGTCCGCGGAGAAAAAGTTGCACGAGCTGTGCAAGTCATTGTTGGTATGCAACCAATTGTACGGTCTCCTTCCCCTGACCTTCAGAAAAGGTCAAATACAACTACGTAAATGTTCCTTGTTGTTTTGCTGGAACGTCCTCATCCTCCTGGTGCTTCCATTTAAATTCCTGGAGGAATTCCTTCATTTCCGGGATAGATATAGCGGGAACTTCGACGCAGTCTCCAACACGGAGAAACTGGCTGCTTTCTTTAATGCCGCCATCTTCTGCTCCCTCACAATATTCCTCAGATACATCTCCTTCTTCAACGCCGGCGCCATGCTCCGATTTTACCGCGCCAACGCTGAGGCGTTGGCACAATTTCGGGTGCTAGATTCAAATTTGGACTTTTTGTCTCACACATGGAAATTTCAAAGGGAATTCGACAAGTTGATTCGATTCTGCAAACGCTGGACCATTTTCGGAACGGTTTATTCCTTAGCGTTTGCGATTTATGGGCCTTCGAGTTATTTGCGTAAAGTGTATGCGCGGGAAGGAACGGACCGACTTTTCTCTCCCGGCGTTCTTCTCACCGCGTTTGTAGATTACGGCTGGAACTTCTTGTGTGGTTCGAATTTTGCCCTCGTGGCGCTGGGGACGTTCTTCTTGAAGCTCTATGCAACTTGCTTCCGAATAATTGGCTTGGCATTGCAGGATTCTGGAGACGTCCTTGAATGCCAAATCAAGGATAATATGTTCTACAAAGGAAGAAATTTCTCCCACAGAATTCAAAATTGCTTCAAAGCGTACGTGGAAATTGAATCGCTTGTTCAGCAGTTCAGCAAATATTATGGGGGAATCGCCATATTTATGATCTTGTACACCATCATTTTAGTGGCTTTCCAGATATTTACTGTAATTACTCCGCTTTTGAACGGGGAATACGTACGCTTAATTTACGGCGGTGGTTACCTTTTCATTCACTGTTGTCATACCTCGGGATTTGTTTCGGCTGGGACGGAAATCGACTTGGAAATCAAACGATTGATCCGAGTTCTGACGAGCCTTGACCTTGAGCATGTCAGCGATGATGGGCGGATAAAAGTAAAAAAAACAAATTCTGAAAACAATAATATACAATAATGCAAATTTAATTTCAGGAAGCAACTCGATTGAAGCACATAGTGCTTCGTTACGCACGAGAATAAAATATGCGGGCTAATATTTAAATAACTCAATTCAGTGGGTTCTCGCTATAACAATTCTAAAGGGAGGGACAAAATTGGTTTTTAAATGGAAAAGTTGTTATATGGAACATTTAATATGTAGACTGCATATACGCCGAGCTGAAAAATTAAGTTGCTATAGAGAAAAAGTTGTAATAAGGAGAGTTGTTACAAAGAGAGCCCACTGTAGATCAAAAATAGATTGGCGTCATAATAAACCTTTTTTTCGAATGTTTTCTTAACAATAGCTCCGTTTGTGGGTCCAGAGGCTGGACAGTGCCGGGCCAAATATTTCACCCGGACAATTATTCCTTATTAATCGTCCTCTAATAACGTCGGTAAGGTACTATTGCGAATTTATTGGATTTACCGATAAGCGGAAAGGCCGCACAATAATTACTAATTTATTGTTAAAAACACAACTTTCGCTACAGATTCTTGCCACTGTTACGACGTACATCATCATCCTCGTCCAGTTTCAATCAACTGATACGGCGAAGCATTAATTCCATTTTCGGCCCATTTCGGACATCATGTATAATTAATTGTATGTTGTATCGCATTATTTTAGTAATATATGTACAGCGACGAAGCTTAAAAATTAATATGGATCCGGAGTGCAAGTAAGGTAATTAATTATTAATAGCAATTCACTAATTATTAGCATTCATTCAAATGGTAATAAATTAAAGTGCAAATTGTTGCTGACGTTGTTACATATAGTAGAAAAAAAGTTCCTTGGTGTAGTTCTATAAGTACTTTTAGTTATTGTCTCACAATGTTGAAAATGAATGAACCAATGATTTAAATGATTGCTTAGTCAAAACTGTTAGCCAGTTCAGTTCTCTTTGAGATCTTGTCGTGATGAGATACTCGCAAAATGTCTGCTTCACTGCTTTAACGACAATAGATTTAGCAACCTTCACAAACCAAGACACTTAATAAATGAGTTTGCGTTCATACACAAGCCTTTGACATTTGACACTTTTGTCACAAATTAACACTATTGCCTATAGGCAATATTGATTATAATCAATGGAAAAGGAAGGACAGAATGGATTAAAGGTTTGAGACAAGCACATAAAGTGCTTGGTTTTGGACACTGTGAATTACTTGTTGTTTTCCTCTTTAACAAACTAATTATTGCTCTCTCATTCCTTTCTCATAATCTCATATGCCTTCACTTCTTGTTGGCATGACATTATTATTATTTATTATATATAATTAATATTATTCGTACACCAAATATTTGTAAATGTGCAGTGCGCATTTAAATAAATCCCACACATAATAATTGTCTATATATACAGCCGACCCTCCCTATAAGAGCACTTACTCTATAACAGCAGGGTATTTTCTTCCCTCGCTCACATTCCTCTCACTATAACAGCACTTTCTTCCTATAAGAGCATTAGCGCCCAAGTCATGTATTCCTTCAACATTAACTGTTTCTCTATAACAGCGTCGCAACTCTATACCAGAACAATTTTATTTTTTTCTCACTAAAATGTAAATATTTACGCCCAATTGTGTAAATATTGTTAGAATTTGGGAAATTATCAAAGTAATGCCTGAAAATAATCTTAATTAATTAATATTAATATTTTTTAATTAATTCTCTATACAAGCAGTTCGTCATAAGAGTCCACTGTAGTGTTTTTGTGTAGGAATTATTTATACATATGTAACTAGTGAAGTCAACATCCAACGATACCGTTACAATAGGTATACGCAACGAATTCATTTGCTTATGCACCATATCAATACAATTCAAAACGTCAACAACTAAATCGTTTGTATGGCAAGATTATTTGCGACCATAATTTTGGGCTTTGTGTAAACTTGGAAAGCCAATATGTAAATAGAATTATTATGGTTGAATTCACAAAATCATTGCAAAATGTATTGCACTCTCCCACGAAATTCAAACGTTGACATTTTTGAATCGTGTATTCCGAGCCATATTGTCCCGAGTTATTGGTTGGTTAAATATTACGTTAGCAAATCCTTCCCGCATCGGAACTCCCTCATATTTGTGGCCACTAGCCATATTTCTGTAGGAAGAACAAGCATTCGCCTTATCCACTGCAAAACGATCAAACTACGCGGAAAATGAAGGCAGCCGAGAAACTGCACCGCACGTGTAAGCCGTTGTTTATTTGCAACCAAATTTTTGCGTTCTTCCCATTATCCGTTAAAAACTACGACATAAAATTCTCCAAATGCTCTACGGCCTACCTTTGGAGCCTTTTCCTAATGATGGCGATCCCCTTAAAGGGCATGGAAGAGATGGTAGGCGTCCACAGGGAACTGCGAGATTCGAAATCGAGCAAAACGGAGCAAATTTCCTTACTAATGTATGTATCGATTTTATACAGCGCCGCCATTGCCATAAAACTGATATCCATCTGCAACGCTAAACAGCTGGCGGCCTTTTGGGCGTCGAATTGCAAACTGCTGCAGTCGTACTGCGATTTGGACAAGAACTTGGATTTTTGTTCCAGCCTGAGCAAAGAAGAGGAAATGGGACGACTAGCAAAATTTTCCTGGCAAGCGTGCATTTGCGCCACAATTTATTCATTGGCGTTTGGAGCCTTGGGCCCGATCTGGTTGCTTCTATCCATCCTTCGCATCGGCAACGTTTCCCTTTTCCGGCTATTGTACATCGTCACGGATTTCCTGCGCAATACTTTAACCTGCGATTCCGTCCTGGTGGGACTCATAGTGTTCTTCCTGAGATTGTATGCATGCCTTATTGGAGCTATCAACCTGGAAATACAAGATTTTGAGATCAAATCCAAGTCGGAAAAAGCGATTTGCTCGGTTCAAGAAATGAAAAGAAGCCTGGGAGAAAAGGTCCGGAATTGCTTCGCCGCGTACATCGCAATCGAGACATTACTGATGGAATTCAACCAATGCTTTGGCGTGATACTGCTCATCGTGTACGCGCAGATACTGGCGATGTACTCGCTGCAAATATTTTTCGGGATTTATTCTGTGCTCAATGGTAACTATCACGTGTTATTCTGGGTTAGCGCATGCCTACTGGTACGCGCCTGGCAGGCTTTCGCCTGTGCGTCCGCCGCCACTGCCATCGATGTGGAAGTCAAGCGCCTGGCTCAAGCGTTGACGGCGCTGGATGTGGACTACCTGGATTCAAGTGCGCAAGTTCTGGTAAACCATAGCTATAATTATATCGCGCAGACCTAAGGTTTTCTGGAACTCAATTTTCTACACATTCGACTCTGCCTATACCGGCCCTCCCTATAAGAGCACTTACTCTATAACAGCAGCGCTGAATCCCCCTACAGCTTTACCATGCAAAGTGTGCTCTCTATAACCGCACTCCCTATAATAGGAGTTGCTCTATAACAGCCGGGTATTTTCTTCCCTCGCTCACATTCCTCTCACTATAACATCACTTTCTTCCTATAAGAGTATTAGCGTCCAAGTCAGGTATCCCTTCAACATTAACGTTTTCTCTATAACAGCACAATTATATTATTTTCTCTAAAAATGTAAGTGGTTACGCCCAATTGTGTAAATATGGTTAGAATTCGGAAAATTATGGAAGTTAAGCCTGAAAATTTAATTATTATTAATATTTTTTAACTAATAGTCCATACCAGCAGCTCGTTATAAGAGTACTTTATCTCGTGCATATAGGGTGCTGTTATAGGAAGAGTCGACTGTATATCGTCGGTGAAGAATCATGTGTAACCATCTGCATCGAGCACTAATCCAGGAAGTGATCATATGATTGTCGATGGACATGATTCTTCACCGACGATAGACATTTACTCCTACAATAAAAACATTTATGCTAACAGGTCAATCTGTGGCTGACGCGAATTGTCATCGCCCCACCAAAGATTTCGGCGGGTAATTTTTTTTGTCTGAATCGGGACCTCATTGCATCGGCATGGCTATTGGCATGATTTTCGATTAATCATATCAACTTCTCATCAAATTTGCAATTGAAACTAAATTTTTCACCAGATGCTGGGGTCTGTGACAACGTAAGTAATTATTCTGATGCAGTTTCAAACGACCGGGTGAGCGCTGCCGATGCGGGCAATGCCGCTGCCGATGCCGAAATTTCGTCGCTTATAAGTATATCTATTGTGACCTGCACGTGGCAATCAGCGTATTCAGTTAGCATGAAACTCGTGCAACAATTTTGCCTATTTAGTATAAAATTGCTTACCTGCAATCCTTCACATTTCGTTTGTTCAGTAGAGAATGAACCCGGTCAGCCGAATATGGTTAATGTGCAAGCGCTAATGCTATACAATGCGTTATATTAATCAAATAAATTAATCCGCGTTTTCATTCGTATAATGCATAAAATGCCCGTTCGTTTGATTATAACGTTATAAAAAATGTAAATAAACCAATATTTGCCGCATTGCCAATTTTGTAAATGCGTCGCAAATTTGGGAGTAATTGATCGAATTATCTTTCAGCCTAGAAATGTTAAAACATTAGCTGAAGCTACGCAGACAGCGATGCAATGTCAGGCCAAAAGCTGTCACTAAAATAAAATCTATAATAAAATGCACACGTTTTCCCGATCTTCATGGGACGATGCAAAACAGCCCAAAAATTGTCTAATTTCGCCATGCCGTCCAATTTTGGCCATGAGCCAATTCCTCGGGATTTTCCCATTGTCGACGCGAAATGGGCAAATTTCCTGGAGGCTGCACTCCGCTGTGTTTTACTGGCATCTAATTGTCCTCCTCATCCTGGGAAGCAAAGGTCTGGATTACACACTTAATTTACCAGCAAGGGCAAGATTGCTTTCATCGTCCCGAACCGAAGCAATAGTTTTCATACTGATGAATGTCGTCATGGATATTGCAATTGTCTTTCTAAAATTTTCGATATTGCTCAAAGCGCCGAAGCTTCCTCAATTCTGGAAATCTCAGTCCGCGCGTTTGCAAGCGTTTGCGCAACTGGATCCAAAATTCGACTTCTGCAATGGGAAGTGCGCCGGCGCGGTACAATTGCTGGAACTTTCTGCGTTTGGCAAACGCGTGGCCGTTTGGGGCTCCGTCTATTCGTTTCTGTGTGCATTCATAAGCCCGGCTCGATACGTTTTCGGCAAATCAAGAGGAAGCCATGCATCGTACATCGGCATATTATGGTCTGCTTTGACCGAGTACATCTGGAATCTGGGCTCGTCCTTCCACATTCCGATGACGGGCTTAATTGTCTATTTTTTAAGGGTTTACGCTGCCTGCCTTAAACAGTTAACATTGACAATACAATCCCTGGAAACTGCATTGAGCAAGGGAAAGCGCATCGGACAAGAAACGGAATCGATAGTGCGCAAATGCATGCAAGCTTATAAAATAATTGAAACGCTTATGGAAGAATTTAATACAGTGAATGCCGGGATTCTCATCTTTCTCACGCTCTTCTCCATATCAATTGTCTCCCTGCAAATCTTTTATGGGTTATATTGCTTGTTTCAAGAGAAGTTGAACTTCCTCGTGTGGGTCTTGTCCTATTTGGTTATTTGTCTGTGGGAGATATACGTCCTAACTACCGCTGGCAGTGCTATTGATGCGCAGGTCGAAACTTTGACCAAAGCGATAGCACGCATCGATTTGGAAAAGTTGCCGAGGGCGTTGCAAATTAAGGTAATGTAATACCCATAAACATGTACAATTGGTACTATTCACATAATACAGTCACTTCTCTTTATAACGGACGTCCTAATAACGGCTTTCGCACTATAACGGTATTCACAAACCTGCCCGAGTGAATCTCAATGCTAAAATATTCCTCTATAACGTCTATTTTATGACAGTTTTTTCGTTATACCGGGGAAGCTATGAATCCCCGATCAATAAATGTATTTTGCTACAACGGTTTTAGACCTCGCTCACACTTCCTATACCGGTTTTTCACTGAATCCCCGCCTTAAATTCGTTGTTGCTATAACGGTTTTAGGCCACGCCCTCACACGCTATACCGATTTTTTGATAATTTCGAATCCCTCACGGCTTTTTGGCTGCTTTTTGCTGAACCGTTATAGAGAGAATTGACCGTATATGTACTAAATAATGCTTCCTCAAGATCTGGGCATGAACTCTCCCTATAACAACTTTCCTTATAACAACATTTTCTCTTTAACAGCTGTATTTTTCAGCCCTCCATGTATGTAGTGAACATATTAAATATTCTACATAACAACCATTTTTGCCCTTCCCTTTAGGGTTGTTGCAGCGAAAGTCCACTGTACGCACGTTCATGTAATACGTTGGTTATTAAAAACGTATTTGTTGGCGTGAAAATTTGTTCATATAAAATTATCATGTACCATCTAACAATTGCAGGTGAGCATGTGGTTAACGTGGATGTCAACGAATCCGCCCAACATATCTCCTAATCAACTCTTCTTGGTCGACCGTAGCTTGTTCACATCGGTATGTAATGTATACTATGTGCTTATAAGCATTCACTGTAGTTAACTTACAAACTTCTAATTTTGAAGCGCTGCGTGATGGAGCTTAAATTACATGTAAACATTACGCGAATTGCTATGATCGATCTCTTGTCTTACGATGGGAATAATTTTGTATTACCCGCAGATTGTCTCGTCTGTTACAATGTACATTATCATTTTGCTTCAATTCCAAACGTCAGACCATGGTAGTGACATCCGCGAGTAGAAATACTTTCGATTCCAAGACCATCGCGGAAAGGAACATTCAGCTGAGTATAGCGAAATGTTCACAAAGTGATAGAAATTGAATTGTTTGAGGATAAAAATTATATTTGTGATTTGCGCTACCATTTTTGTGCACAGACATTGAAAGTTACAAATTTTTCATGCGCAAAAATGTACATATTTACCTGTTTAATTTATTTTGCCGATTATAACTTGATCATCCCATTTGATCCCCATTACGTTGTGTGAAAACAATCAAATTTTAAACCTTTAAAGTAAAGTTAGGTAACTTTTAGTTCCATGGGCTCAATCACTTAAGTTCAATTTACAGCCAGGAACCTTCGCCAGTAATACAGTGGAGTCTCTGAATAACAACATTTCTTTGTAACAGCATTATTTTTCCAGCCCTTCGTACATGTAAGGTGAATATTTAATGTTCTATATAGCAACTTTTCCCTGTAACAATATTTTTCGCCATTCTCTTTAGTGTTGTTCTAGTGAGACTCCACTGTATAATGTATACAGATATTGGAGGACAGAGAGAAGGGGCTCACTACGGTACTAAAACCGTGCGGTAGTAAGATTCGACAATTGGTCACCCATCCGTTTCTGGATGAGCTCGGCCGTTGCTTAACCTGCAGAAATTAATCCTTCCTATCCTATAGCTAAACCAGACCGCCTGTCCAAAGTCTCCGACTATGGTCAATTATTTT
Source organism: Disparrhopalites patrizii (assembly GCA_034698585.1). NCBI lineage: Eukaryota > Metazoa > Arthropoda > Collembola > Symphypleona > Sminthuridae > Disparrhopalites > Disparrhopalites patrizii. Next base: position 27,152 of record JAQGBT010001259.1, read on the forward strand.
GTACGTGTATGACATAATTTCTTATACATAGAAACGTTTCCAATGGCAAAAACCAAGGCTTTTATGACTTACTGAAATGTGCAAAAATTTTACTCACATTTTAGGCTGCAAGTGCGGCTTTTAGACTACTTAATTCGCTCCAAAGAATTGTTTTATTAATTGTTTTTTTTTAAACGTTTTGATTCGTACAGCAAATAATATATACCGTGGAGTCTCTCTGTAACAAGTCTCTTTCTACAACATTTCTCTATAATTACATTATTTTTCCAGCCCCTCGTACATGTAAGGTGCATATTTATTGTTCTGTATAACAACTTTTCCCTGTAACAATATTTTTCGCTCTTCCCTTCAGAGTTGTTATATAGAGACTCCACTGTATCACAGTCGGTTACATTTGTCTCTCAAATTTATATGCTGACGTGAACGCGCAGATCCTCGGCGCTATCGCTTGAATGACATTCCTGATTTTGTTAGAGATTATCTTCCCCGAGAGACAGTTCATCGAAGCATTCATGACGTCGATATCTTTTGAATGTCAAGATTTACTTTGGTCTCATTCGTCAATAGCAAAAATCTCTGATCGCAAAACAAACTGTGACGGCACGTCACAGTTTTTAGACTTCATAACAGCATTTTCGGACTAAGCACCAAGGTCAAATGGCTACCCAGCTTACGATTTTTGTAGACGTTGTAGACACCTCCTGCTGTATTTTAGCTAATTTGATATAAATAAACAATTCAATAGGATACAATCGACTTCAATACTGACAATAGTATGGGAGATCAACATTTACAATTGCACATAAATTCCTCCATGATTGCCACATTTGTTATCGTTTCGTTTTTTCCCCCATTTCTCTATAAACGTAGACGTGCGTGCTCGTAGAATCTATGTTTATGGTAAATATTAATGTGTAAATATTTTTCAACCACAACGCACGACTGTATAGAAGCTGCATGGCGACTAGTCCGAAATTTGCATTTGCGTTCAAGTCCTGGACATTTCTATATTCCGTTTTCCTTCTGGTGCCATCTACGATCCCGGAATTGGATTTTAATTACAACTTCTTCGTCTTACTCCGTCATTATTCATCATAGGCGCTCAATCTCACCTTATTGGCTCCGGGACCGCCGGAGGTCTTGCTTGTATTTGGCTCCCGAATTTAAGCCGTGATTTATTGTGCCAGCATCGTTTCGCTTGTCCGTGACTTGATGAAATCTCGGAAATGTTCAAAAATTTGGCCAAATTACGCCGATGGCACCGCCATCGCTGGTGAAAACGTTTCTAAAGATATATTTGTGGTGCATCGTCTGCATCGCTCAGCACACGCGTACCATTGCCAGCTACGTTTTTGATACGCGAAATAATGTCCTAATTAATCGAAACCAAATATTTCCCATCCCAGCCTTGGTTGAGCCAAGCCGGCTGGTTTTTGATATCGGTGAATTTATTCGCGGGTCAAAATGCGACCACATTGTGGGTGGTAATTTTTGGGCTGGAATTATTGCACGTCTGGACGCAATGGTTGCACGTGTTCAGTGAAAATGCAATTCGTTAACTACAATTGAGTCCTTTTAACGTTTCAAGTATATGGGAGCGCTTGTGATGGCCATTATACGTTTGTCGTGCAGTTGGAGCTGTCTAAAACCAATAAACGGTGGTGAGCCTTGACTTAAGCACGGAAAAGAGCTATTTATTATAAGGACGGATTTATTCTCGGAGGATAATAATAGTAATGCTGGTAATTGCTTCTCTGCCTTAACCCTTTTGCAACTGCGCATTATATGTGTACGCATATAATCAGTTACTCTCAAAATGTGTCTAGGTAACAAGGAGCATTCGCGCCATGCGCAAAACAGATTTTTACATGACCACCATAGCTCGATAGCATGTCACAAAGTGAGTATACACACAAATGATCTCGACTGCATTTTGCGTTTATTGACGCTGAGGTGCATTTGAATTTGTCAAAAATTCAAAAGTTGACATTTTAAATGGGCTCTAACATGGGATTTTTTAGTGATGGAGAGGGGGGACCCTTTGCAAAATTTCAGTTTTTGCCACTTTTGACTAGTCTTACTCTTCGCACAAGTTGCACTTAACAAAATTGTCAAAACCAACAAAATCGCATCCGCTAAGTTAAAAGAAACACTTTAAGCTCAATCCGCTTTTTACCGCATTATAGTGTTGCACAAGTACAGACGTGAAACACTCAATTTGTACTAAATGACGAAAATTGGTACAAATTATATTTGAATGGAGATTGTCTCACTTACAGAAACACGGCATCGCAATGAATGTATGCGTTTTGGCACAACTGTAATTAAAAAAGTTGGGAAGGATTGGAGGCATTATATGAATATCACCTAACTGGGTTTAATTATTTTGTTATGTCCATCGGAGGAACAGTCAGTCAGCTACAAGGTCATTTGACCGTAGCCGCTTCCCTGTTGCGGTGTATACCCATTATGGATCGAAATGTCACCCTCTTTTATTCAAAAGGTCATATATGTATAGCATTCATGTATAGTATACATAGATTTTATCATATACCAACCATTTTTTCCCTTCAAGGTTGTTATAGCGAGAGTCCACTGTAATTGGTAATTGCTAATCCAATCCAAAATAAAGACGAATTGTAATCTTTAATCTGAGAAAAAAATACCTTAGATTACACAGCCTTAGCAATTAAGTGTACAATATCAAATCAAAAGCCAGTTTATGAACACAAATTTATTCGTGATTTAATGTCTCCATTTATGAAGTGTGTGCTAAATTTAAATGACTCAAGCCACTGAAGCAACAATGTGGTCGGCAGAACTCTACACAAAATATTTGTAATGAACTTCTTACATTATTTATTCAAGACTTCTTACGAAAACGATTACACATAAATATTAAACAACGTGAATTTTGTTGCGAAATCTTCCTGCCTTAGTATTGTGGTATATAAAAATAGGGATAGATAGATTGAGATTTTCCCATGAACAGTGTATAGTGATTTGAATTGTTAAATAGTTATTGCTCAATACTTTGAACCGAATAAAAGTATACGGTTATTAATCCAGCATTTCATTGTTTCTCTTTTTCCACACTTATTAAGTGTCGCGATTGGTATTGGGCATAACAGACGAGCAAGCCCGTCACATCTATACGCAAAGTGAGTGCCCCAAATAATTATATAAGTATCAATAGAGATTAAAGTGCATGGAATTAAAGATCTAGCTATTAAGTACATCATCCGCCTTTTCCCATCTTCATTCCCATTTAGCTTCAATTATTGTTGTATCCCAGAAAAGGGTGCAACAACCTTGTCCATTAAGTATAATAATTACACACTAGTCATGACAAGATAGGACACTATATTGTCCGTAATGATGGCGCAGATGGTAAGAACCACGTCTTTGTCAACGTAGTAGGAAGATCTTATCGTAATTTTTATAACGGGAAGGGCGCGAACGGACTTAGCGTACCATTTTTGAAAGTCAGCTCTCATCTTCCCAGGATTTGTGTCACACTCCATCCTCACATTGGAACTCCGGCAAAAAAGTTCCGCCATGAGCCTAAAAATGACGATGAGGAATACGGTGAAGAAGAGGCCAATGAAAGCCAAGGACAACCTGAAAATCCCCTCCAATCGCAAGGAGCCAACAACGCAAAAGATACTCACGCCCATGATAAGGACCTTGGCCCCGGGGATTATGAAGCGGCCATAGACGAGATTGAACCAGGATGTGGCCATCGCCAGAGTATTGTATGTCTGGATGCTCCTGGCGGGGAAACGTAAGTCCTTGGTTGTCACGTTCCGCGTCGTCGCCTCATGGACCTCGTAAATGACCACCAACGCCAAGGCCCCGAATGTGAGACATGATTGCGGGATAATTAAAGATGAACCCAAAACAGTCATCTCGACAATCACCATTAAGGCGGAATTGAGAAGTCGGATAAGAAGCCGTGTCCACACGCCCGAAGAGCGTAGCATCAACAGTGCTAAAGGTTGTTCGGCGGATTCTGGGTCGGCGATGGAAACAGCTACGATTCCGGTTATAACTAGATGGCCACCAAAGTGGACACATTTCATGACCAAGGACACCAATCTTGAGATTAGTGGGACTTTCCCGCGGGACGTTTCGAACTCTATTGAGAAGACAAAACCTTATTAACTACTTTTTATTTTCAACAAGTACAGTGTTTCAAGAACGATTACGCCCCCTACAGCAGCCATGCACTGTGACTCACACCACTACCGATATGTAACTCGTGCTGAAGTTTATTGCGAATCTATGAAAAAATGCTTTATCAAAATGTGACAAAAATTGACCAAGTTATGCCGGTTTTTCAAATTTAAAGTTTAAAAATCTCTGATCTCTCTAAAAACTCAGTTTTTAAACTTTACCATAACATCCATAATTTTGGTCCGATCTGGATAAAATTTATTTCGCTGGATTCGCACTAAAGTGTGTATCAGAAAGATGCATTTTTAAAAATAAAATAAAACAACTAGATCTTTCAAAATTTTTTGAACTTCGTGCAGAAAAATCGCCGTAACTTTGTGAATTTTTATTGAATTAATACGGGGATTTTTATGTTAGATCCGCAATATAATTCTGCTCAGGAAACATGCTTATCACGTTTTGGATCCTTGCGTGAACGCAAAATGTTTATTCCTAAACACGGAATACAAGAATCGATTCAGCACAAAATATTTCGAAATTTTGATCTTCGGATTTTTGAACTTGGATTGAAAAAACCGCCATAACTTTTAAAATCTTAGTCGGGTCAGAATGGCATCTTTTATCTAGATCCGCAATAAAATTCTGCTCAAGAAACATGCTTCTTCTATTCCGAATCGTCGTTTTAAACATGAAATGGGAGGCAAATGTTTTTTCCTAAAGACAGATTCCAAAAATCAACTTTTCGTATTTGAACTTTGTTTTGGAAAATTGCCAGAACTTATTCAATTTTTGTCAGATTTGGATAAAAAACATTTCCTGGATTCCCATTGAAATTCTGCACGAGATACATATTGGTGTGTGACCATGTGTATGACTGCTGCAGGGGGGCGTCATCGTCTCTTGCACCCTCTACATCAAAGCGTACAGTTTATCCACATTTGTGAAATTTACGTGAATGGAAAAACGTACGTTGAAGCCAACGGGAGAGGTGCAATACACTTCGCGTGAAACTCAAGATCTGGGAGCGATACATGAGCAAGCCCAAGTGACAGACGCTTCCCAAAAGGAAATAGCAGACCATGACATTCACGTACATCCTCTGGAGATCGGAATAACGGGAATCCCAGGACACGTGAGCACCTCCGACTAGGACGTATGCCGCATGCAATAGCGCCAACGATATGTTGACCATCCACAATTGTCTGACCGTGGCGCTGGGGCTTTCTGGCAAATTCGTGACGGGATTCCATTTGAAGGGTTGAAATCCTAAAGAACCTCCAAACTCAAAGGCGCGACGGACGTATTGTATAATTTGAGGGGTCACAATGTTGGATGACATGACTTCAAAGGTCAAAGCTGCCTATATATTGAATGAAGGGCTACCGTCTGGTGTTAAATGCTGATGGAGAGGTATAGATTCGAAGGAAATGTCCGAAGTTTCGAAATTGCTTTCCGTGTTGATTTTGGTTTCAGCGATAATAGCCACATGTAATTGCATGTTACATAGCGATATGTAATTGACTACAGCCAATTACATACGTAAAGGCGTAGTAGCTACACAACTATACATGTACGCTCGAGGGTGAATCTGCAATTGTGATTTAATTGGAGATTGAATAAATCCAGCATGGTTTTCGCATACTCCAATCTCACATATCCATCGCATGTAGGCGTATTGTTTTAGGCAGGACGAGTAATTTGTAGGGACGACTAATTGCAACATTCACTCTTTGAGAGGGATAATTGTTGAAACTGGACAAGGCGCTGGATTCAAATCTTGTAACCATGGATGTACATAATATAATTTTCCAGCATGTTCTAGAATCTTCGCGCATATGCCAGAATATTCTAGCGACTTGTAGAACACGCGCGAATTCTTTAATTATTATTATTATTATTGTTGTTGTTGTAATGGGGAGTAATGCGAACATCGGGAATGCAATGTTAACACTTATAAAAAACTGTACTTATGTCAACCGCCATTTATAACATAGCACTCCCCCGAATGTTGCGCTTACATTTTTGTAAACGTGTGCGCGTACATTCTTTTGAATGTAAATGTGCGCTGTTTTGGAAATGTCAAAACGTTGACATTTGACATCTATATGAACACACACAGTGTGTCATAGATGTCACCGGAATTTATTTGTGACTTTTCCACACAAACGTAAAGAGGAATTAGCGAGGTCAAACTGTTACATTTGATATCGCTAAAAGCACGTTCGCACTTCCCAAAAATCGGACTGTAAAAGGAATGGGAACTTTCTCAAAGGTAGCCAGAATTTATTTAGCTCTCTGTAGAGGATTATCTCCTTAACTCTAAACCTTGAACAAAGACTAGTTTTTTGGACAACTCCTGAACTTTGTTTGTTTTCATTTATTTTACGACTCAGTTAAAAGGTAACTATTTTGGTTGTCCTTGTCGCGTATGGTAAACGTCCATCCTCAAATTGTTTGGTGACAACACAACATTTTGACTTTTTAAATTTACCCTAAGCTAGTCCTGGTAACAATCTTCAAGTTATTTCAAATAGAATTCTGTAACTTGCATTCAAACACATGCAAGTTCCTATCTGCAATGGGAGTTTTGCCATTTATAGTATCATTGTGCCCCGAAATTATTTATGATGTATGTAAGAACACTTCTTTAACATCATTATTCGTCCTGTCCTTGAATGTTATAGAGAGACTCTATAGTTAATTGTTTTTGACATGGTCGGTAGAACATTTAAAAAATGGAAGAAACAAAAATAAATTTTTTTGAAAACCAAATATAATGTGCTGAATACATAGTAAATTGTTGATTTCAGATACTTAAAAATTGAGAAAATTGAAAAATTTGCGTACTATATACAGTTCATAGGGCAGCCAGGACAGACCAGTGGTGTAAAGCACTCACAGCCGTGAGGGACTGAGCGGATTCGAACCCACCGAGGAC
>JAQGBT010001260.1:0-34260 GCA_034698585.1 Disparrhopalites patrizii
GTATAACAATTGCATCATCCCATTGTCATCCAAGACAATGCCCTATCATCCCACATGAGTGTGATGATGTGAAGGATAACAAGAGAGTAATCATGTGAATGATCACAATCTTATAATATGTGCATACAGGTAGTTTTGTTATTCGGTCACAATATTAGGCACTACTAAAGCAGCAACTAACCTCGAACAATTTAGTTGTGCTTAAGTAGTAACTTTTTCAGCCTCCAAAAAAACGTAGCAAATCTAAACTGACTAAAGTTCTCCCAAAACTATAGTACCCCATCAATAGTATGTATATTTACTTTAGTAGTTATATAGTTATTAAGGCTTAGATAGTTATTATTTATTATTAATGTTTTTTACAGGACAATAATGCTCTTTACGAAATCAATTATGCTTTTCCAAAATTTATTTATGCTCTTAATTATGCTCAAAAAATTTTAAACAATATTTAAATTGTCGAAATCCCGTCCCTCCAAAATTTGGGGGTTTTCTCTTTTGCCAATGTTAAATCACACTTACATTTTAACTCCACGTCTCCCCGTTTGCAATTTGGGCGAAAGCGGCACAATCAGGGCTTAAACCATAAATGAAAAAGTGGGGGGCCCTGATAATTTTTCGTAATAATTTTTGCAGTAATTAAATAAAGTATAATGTAATTACTTAAATGGGCACGTTGTTTCATTAACCAAATTTTGCCCAAAAAAGCAGGTGGTCTCTTAAAAACAGTGGCGGGGCTCAGCCACCCCGGGCCCCCCGTGGTTTAAGCCCTGGGCACAATGCATAAATCCAGTATTCGGTATGTATAGATGATATAGGTACATACATGTGCATACCTTTTGTAGATGTCTAGTCTATAGACTAGACACATATATGTGACAGAAAACCTACTTTACTGTGCAAAGTAGACTAGGAAAAGGCACCGGACTTTTTTTGGGCGCTCCTATGCTTTCACGTTGAAATAGATAAGGGTCAGCGGAGTGAAAGCATGCGGGCTCAAAAAAGTCCGGTGCCTTTTCCTAGTCTAGTGCAAAGTACCACCAATTCCTTTCTCGTGTCCAGTCTCTTTCACGTTTCCAACCTCTTCCTTTTTTGTGTTTCGTTCTTTTTGGTCTCCTTTTCTCCCCTTTTTGCCTCTTTATTTTTCTGTCTGTCTTTGATCCTTTTTCGTCTCTTGATTTTCTTGAATATTTCTCTTCTTCTCGGGCTTCTGTCTTTCTTTTCTGTTTGGTCTCGTTTTTTTGTATGTTTTTGCATCCCTTATATGGTGAAAAAACGAGCTAAGTGGCAGAAAAGAGCGAGGGACAAAAACGAAAACAAGATAGAGACAAAAAAGAAGGACGAAGGCGTAAGCAAAAAGAAGAGAGAACAAAGAGAAAAATAGAGGAAGCGTTAAGGTCAAAGATGAGGTTTTTTTTATTGTCTCTAACCCTTCAGTGAGAGACAAGAAAAGAGAGAAAAGCACGACCAAAAGGGAGCAAAAGAGAAAGACAAGAAAATATAAAGAGAAGGAAACGTTAGCTAACACACAGAGATAGGTAGAGGCGAGAAACTAGAAACAGGCTAGGGGTATGTTGCAGTGAGGATAATTTCTCCCATGCAAGCTAGCAAATTTGGTTACCTACGCCTACATATGCATTCTGATTGTTTGCCAAAATTTTTAAATCTGCTAAGGGGAGGATACCTGGAGTGAAAACTGTAAAACTAACGTAACATAAAATAAATCATTTCGTACGACAACGGTTACAAAAACTTTTGTAACCGACGAGATTTGTCATGTATTTTTATTTTCCTGGAAGCTGTTGTTTCAACAAACTCGTATTGTGCTAAATTATGCCAAATTGAAATATGCTCACGTTTTCAAAAACACATATCCAAGTGAAAAACAGACAGAAAAATAGAACATTTTATTTAGATTCCAAAAATATTGAAAAAAAGTTAAAACTGCACTGGAAGATATCCTCGAAATCTCTAGTAATGTACATACATAACAGTTTTTTTTATTTGTCACCCCCATATGTTAACATGTGATTTTTTTCACGCGTTTCACATGCTATAATTTTCGTATAATTTTACATGCTTACATATTTTTTTACATAACGGAAAGGCTTTGAATAAAAGACTTATCAATTCCAAAAGCCTGGCTTCTTAGCTTTCCAAGAAGATAGTGCTCTGTATGTTTACGTCTTGTATAAAAGTTATACATAAGCGTAAGAGCCGGTTGCCTTTTCCAAGAAACATACGGTATATGTACATCTTTCCTCGTCGTCACAGCTTCACAAGGTTTTCAAGCCGTTTAAGTTTAAAAAGTTATTCAATAACGACAAAGACTACAACCAGAAGGTCCACACTCCACACGATATTAGTTAATTAATAGGCGACAATGATAACATAAGTGACACAATAAGTGATAAATGGTGACCCACGTTGAAGCCACAGTCATGTTCATCTTCATTTCATTTGTGTTCAAATTCTTGTCAATTTCCCCTTCTATTTGCCGTATTGTTTAACCAGTTATTAGTTCACCTCTTGAAAAACTTTTGATTGTTAGTTTACCTTGAATGTCCGAAACCATGTATGGGGACAAATGACAACGAATGACATATACGAAGAATTACAACTTATTTGCGGTAATAAGGGTGGTCTAGTGTTGGCAGCTATTTGGTTGGAGTTGAAATCGGGAACAGCGTTTGTTGACTATACTTTAACTTTAACTCATGGAGACAACTGGCTTTCTAGACGAGGTCAGCCCGGAGATCGAGCACTTGGTGAGAGAGGCGTTGCAGTCCCAAGGAGATCTGCGGGAGTACTCCCGAAATATTGAAAAGGAATTGCGAGAAGTAAGACATTATTTCAGTATCTGTAACTACTGCATTAGCAGTCAGTGACTGTGGTGATTGTAAGCTATTTTTCTGAAGATATAGTTGACTACTTCGAAGGAGAATAATGTTCATATCTACAAATCTTACTGATTCTGTGGTATTTTGCAGGCTGAAAATGAGTCCATCAAGGATTATATCCGCGAAAGTGAAAATATTGCAAATCTGCACAATCAGATTGATGACTGTGATAAAATTCTGGAAGCAATGGAAAAGATGCTTCTAGGGTTTCAAAAGGAATTGGGGTCTTTAAGCAACGAAATAGAAACACTCCAGAGACAGTCCATCAGTATGAGTGTCCAGTTATGCAACCGTCAAGCCGTGAGAGGGGAGCTATCGCTCTTTGTCGATGATATGATTGTACCGGAAGGATTGATTAAGTAATAAAGAAACAGTTATTTACAATTATATGTTTGGTGTACCTTTATTATTTATATTTTATATTTATGTGATTGCCAGCATTGGTACTAATGTATTTTTATTTTCTGGGATCTATTACAGGACAATTTTGGATACTCCTGCAACCGAACTGGTGTTTATAGACCAACTGAAGATTCTCGGTCAAAAAGCACAATTTGTTTCTAGTGCGAAGGAAACACGGGCTGCTAAAGATGTGACTGATGTTTTGCAGAAACTGACAGTACGTGCTACAGCCAAAGTCCGAGAATATTTATTATCTCAAATTTATAAATTCAGGAAACCTGTGACGAATTACCAAATTCCTCAAAATGGGTTGCTAAAGCATAAGTAAGTTCTTTCGGTTTTTCTATTTGCTTGTTACATCCTTTGCTAGTGCAAGAGTTTCTTTTTCCCAATGTTCATTCAGCAACTGCAGTACATACATTTCGTTTATGTTATTTGGTCTGTCCACAGATTTTTTTACGAATTCCTTCTACAAAATGAAAGGAATATTGCCAAAGAAGTGAAGATGGAATATATAGATACGATGAGTAAAGTATATTTCTCCTACTTTAAGACATACGCTTCGAGGCTTTCGAAGAAACAAACTTCAGAAATAGCTAGCAAAGATCATTTACTGGCTGCTCCAGAAGATGTCAAAGGCAAAAATCCTGTATTTTCTCTCGGTAAGAGGGCTGATCTCCTCGCGGATTTAGAGTCTCCTGCGCTCGTTCCTCATGCTTGGAACGGGCCACCTCTTCCTTACGAAACGTTATTTCGATCGTTAATTTTTACTCTTGTCGACAATGGATGTAGAGAATATTTATTTCTACACGATTTTTTCCTGCACAAGGGCACCGCTCTGGCGGAAATATTTGACCACGTGATGGGAAAAACACTGGGGCATATCTTGGTAGGTAACAGACATTGTTAGGACACTTTAAAGTAACGGACGTACCTTCTAATGATATGTATTGCTCAATAGTAATTTGTAATTTATGATTCACAGACCGTCATTGAGGAAGGGGTAATGAACAGTTGGGATGGTATCGGAATACTGTTGTGCGCCCACATTGTTCTCCGATTACAACTTGTAGCTCACAAGCGTGCCGTTCCTGCACTCGATCGATTTTTTAGTGCGGCTTTAGACAGCATTTGGCCTTCGTTGGACCGTTCCTTGACAGCAAATACGCTTTCTCTACGGAATACTGAAACTATGCCTACTGATTTAATGCCACATTATGTATGTCACAGTTTATTGATCAAACACTTTGTTCATATTATTTGTGTTTTGTTATTAGTCTGTTGAGTGTTAATTACTTTTAATAAATTTAGTTGAATTGTGATTTGCTATGTAATATTTTAATTTTTGCAGATAACTCGCAGATACGCAGAATTAAGTAGTGGTTTAGCAGTTGTAGACGCTGGGTTTCCACAAGACAGGGTTCGTAAATCCTTGCAGTGGTTGCAAGAAGAAATGGATCAAAATTTAATCCGAATGGCCAGCGCATTTCAGGATCGATCGAAACAATTAGTGTTCCTCATAAATAACTATGATTTGATTCTTTCAGTACATTTGGTAAGCATTGTAACTTTGTAACATCAATCGTGTTGTACTTGTCCCTGAACAATGTGTGGGTATGTGTATATTTACTTAGCTCTCACGTTTTGTCGACATGCTTTGCAGGAAAAGGGCCAAGAGCCAAAAGAAAGTGACAGGTTTCGAAGCTCATTGTCAGCAAGAACAACTGAATATGCTGAAGAAATATTGTCTCCTCATTTTGGTGCTATGATTCAATTTGTCAAGGAAGCAGAGCATACTTTGCAGAGCGGGCAAAACCAAGATAAATTGAAAGAGAAAGAACGTAAGACTCGTTTGCCTTTTCGAATTTAACTGCCCCCTCAGATCATGTACAACATTGTGTATGCTGTGGTATAATTACATGTATTATATACACATTGCACATGCAAACACGTATTCAGATTTTCATTTGACTACCTGTATTTGCTAGGTCAACGGGCAGGTAGTAAAGTAGTATGTATGTACTTGAGACGAAATGTTTTCAATTGGCTAGTCATTTTTATTTTGTGCAATCTATCATTTCAGCTCGAGTTTCGTCAATTATTGCATCGTTCGGGACCGTGTGGAAGGCTGCAATCGAAGCAATCAATCGAGACGTCATGTCCTCGTTCCCTAGCTTTCGAACCGGTGCTGGTGTATTGCAACAAGCATTAACATTGCTGGTTCAGTACTATCATCGTTTTCAGAAAATATTGAACGAAAATTTCCCAGAGCTCGCTGGACGACAGGATATTGTCAATATACATCAATTAATGGTAGAAGTTAAAAAGTATAAGCCCAATTTTTGATGAAGCCCAAATGAAATATTTTGAACCCTCTCCAGTGTTGATCTCTTTGCACTGTACGCTGCACTATTGCAAGGCAGGACGTGCTAATTCTTTTAGATACATGCACATCCTAATAGCACATTTGTTGCATAGAAAAATAAATACTATACTATTTGGCCAAATACTATACTATTTGGTGAAGGTGAAATACATAGTTTCATGATATCGAAATCCGTGTCGAGGTGCTAAAAATGCCGATGAAAGACCGTAGTGAAACGAAAATAAGAAATATGTACGCAGACAAAACGTTGAGAGCTAAGGAAAGGGACAAGCCATTTTACTCGAGTAAAATGGATTGTCCCTTTGGACCCGAACGGATGGAAAGATTTCGTTCGCAATTCGCAATGTGTGTATGAGTATATATAATATATTATATATACCTTCATACATATAATACTTATATAGTAGTAGTGCATACTGCATGCATACCGAATTCATACATATTTCTCTACTTGTTAAAATTTGTAGTCGTTTCGTTTACGAGTAATCTCTCCGTCTCTCCTACCGCAACGTATTCAATGTTTAGCCATGTGTGAATATATGTACATATATATACTATATACGTACATAACAGAAACATGGAAGTTGGAGTAGCGACGGGAGGATGTGGGTCATGTGGCACAGGGCCACAGGGAGAGAGATGGGAACCTTTCCGCTCATCACCACCATATTACGTTGTACACGTATGTACACAGTACACATGTTATACACAGGTCAGGATAGAAAGAGAAGCCCAACTTTCTCCACATTTTCTGTCTTCTCGTTGAGGACGCAGGAGTCGTGGGGTGAGAGAAAGATGAGGAAAATAAAGATTGGGGAGTTCCGGAGATTGACGACTGTGACTAGAGAGTCTGAGTACGCAGGTGAGTCAGGGTGTAGGCTGTCATCTTTCCTTCTGCTTTCTCCTACTTTTTGCTTTCTCTTTCTCACGCGCTATATTTTGCGTGTAATTTCTTTGCTACGTACATTTTCAGTTTCTAGTGGATCAGCCCAAAAATTTTCTCCATCGTATATGAGCAAACACCAAACCAACTTCGCTTCATTTGCATAAAACGGTGTATTAACAGTTACACATGACGTTCTCATAGTCTGAAATTTGACAGCTGGGGAAATATCTCGAATTTAACGACGTCGTGCATGGTGGAAGAAACAAATGGCAGGAGGATCGAATAGTTTGGAGAAGGCCATGGCCGCTTGGACGTCCATGGCTGAGCCACCGGCACTTTCTTCTACTCCCACCTTGGAATTGAATGCCCAAGAGCCAGGGGTGTCAGATAGTGCATGTCAGCCCGTCATGGACTGTCAAGTTACCCCTGAAATAACGGAAGCTGCTACCGCTTCCACTCACACCGACACTGGCTTTGATCCAGCTAAATTATTTGCTCTCAGCGATTTGCTGATACAACTGGAGGATTACACGCCCACGGTATGAAAATACATGGTTTCGCTTCGAATTAATACGTATAAATGCATTAACTTTCATAATCTCACAAAGAATGTGTACTCAGGTTCCAGACGCTGTTTCAAACTATTACCTTCAAAAAGCTGGGTTTGACTCTGTGGATCCACGAATAGCTCGTCTTATCTCTGTCGCGACCCAAAAGTTTATGTCTGATATAATAAATGAGTCTTTCACTCTCTTCAAATTGAAGCAAGCTCTTCAGGCTGGGCATAAACCAAAAAAATATGTGCTCACTCTTGAGGATGTCGTACCAGTGTTGGGTGAATATGGACTTACGGTCAAGAAACCGCCCTATTTTATGTAAAAATAAAAATCGACGGGGGGTTTGCAACGTCCGACGGGACGTTGCAAATCCCAAAAGGTTACAAAAGACAATCTTGATGTCTAAAACGTCTTATAACCAAATTAATTTGTGATTAGTAAACTCGAACTCAGTTTCCAACTTTAGTTTTGACTACATTGTGTGAAAGATTCAATTAGCATTTTCCCAAAAAATAAGTACTTACATAGATTCAGGTAAATAATACTAATTAATAATAAACTCATGTATGAAAGCTACCTGAATGTACTAGATGTCGATACGAATACTTGTTGCACAGAGTATTACATATTACATCCCAATTACTAATTCGCTCTTATGCTTGAAAATTGTATAGCGAGTCAAGAAACTATTCGTTATTCTTATTACAAAAGTACAATCAAGACTTCACGATTGTTTCAGTTCATACTTGAATTGTTGAGTCAAAAGACATTCCGCTTGCTTTACTGTGCGTTATTGCAAGTCGTATGTACATGATTTGATTTTGCCTGAAGAACTATAAAATTGTCAATGAAACAAAACCAAACCAAAGTTGTGGTAGGAATCATAATTACTCAATTTGCCAATGCCCATCTGGCATTGGGACATTGGGATATTCAATACTGAAAACATTTTATTGCTTTACGTGCAAGTATGTATGTATGCTTATTGACAAACACACGGTGAAGAAAGTACACAGACACGATTAAATAGGTAAGTTTGTTTTGCGACTAAATTATTTTAATTTCCTAATTACAAACTATTCTTATTTTTCCGTAGCATTAAAAATTTTTGCATTTTAAAAAACTCTGTGTTCACATTGTGACGACTTGAATGCATTGCATATTCACATTAAACAGCTGCATCGTACATTCACGTCAGGTGACACAAAAGGCTAATGCAGTATAGTGACACCAGTATCCAAGCAAACAAAGCATGGTTGACTTAATTGAACAATGCACTGGAAAAGTCCAAATCTCTTTTTGCATCGGCTGATATTTGCAAACTATTGTTGTGTTTGGTCTTTTTCTTCGAAATTATACTTCGAGCAATCTGTTTGTAATGCATTACGTTGCTGCGCGTGCTTTATTAAAATGCAATATTGGGCATTAGACATAATGCACGTACAATAATAGTAAATGTAAATACATAGTAACTTTAAAGTTGTGTACAATCTAATTTAAAAACAGTCGAAGTTACAACTTGGTTAATATTTTTCATTCTAACTCTAGTGCAAATAGTTACAAGTTGACACATAAGCTTTAAGTCTCATTGGAATAGTATGTATAATTCCAGTTAGACTTTTGGCGTATTGAAGTCACACCTTTATTGCTTTACGATTGTAGTTGTTGACAGATATCAAAACATTTTGCAATGGTCACAGTGGCAAATACGCAAGTAGTTGTTCAAAATGTCCAAACACTGTTCATTAAGTGCTAACCGGATCTTCAAAAACAATTACAAAATTAACTTAACTGGGCACAACAGTCAGGGTTTACTCAGATTAATGTCTTAAACACAAGGTTCCACGTAATTTCCAGGGAATAATCCAGTCGTGCCTAAATAAAAAATACAGAGCGTAAAGAAAATATTCATTCCAGTGAGTCATGAATAGAGTAGGCGTAAACCCACAAAGATGGTTAAACTAGGAAACTCGGTCATACCGTTCATGGTCCCTTCCCACCATCCATCATCATTCTTTTTTAAGACATAGATCACTGAATTCTCCTGGAAACTCAACTCATCAGGTCGTTCTGCGGAGTAATCATACACTGCAATGACTTTCTCTATGTAACTCTTCGGTACGAGCGAGTGAACGGATGAGTCATCCGTCATGGGAGTTTCCATTGGTGGAGGAGGTGGGAGTGGTGGCGAAACAGGGCCCGTCGGTAAACCCATTCCTGAGATTTAGTAAGATCAAAATAATGCAGTCCACCCATTAGGAAGACTCACGTTTTCGTAATACCATGCCAAAATCTAACATATTTGGTACACTTGATAAACTACAACTGTGTATACAGTAATACAGAAGATACAACTTGTCTCCTAAACCCTTGTACTCATATTTACCTTTATTCTCCGCATAAATAATCTGCTGATGAGACATAGGTTGTATGTCCCTTTGCTTAAACGGAATTCCCGAAGCGGAAAGTGGCACTTGGTTTTGAGTAGCTTGCTGCTGTGGATGACTCGTTTGAAGAGGAAGAGTTGTATAACCTCTTTGCTCAATTTGAGAGTTTTGTCTTCGAGGGTGCCCCATAGGGAAATTAGGCGCGTAATGACTAGGAACTTGTGGTGGTGCCACGGCAGGCGGGGTTCGGTAAATTGTGTTGGATCTTAAAGTGCCCATTTTGTTAGCCATCGGGGGAGTAGGAGGTTTGCTATTGGGAGGCAAATTAGCGATTATATTCGCCATGGGAATTCCTTGTTTGAAACTATTGCCTGTTCACGGGAAGAAAATCAGTAGTTGTTACATCATATCAATTAATACTTGGGGTCCGTGAACCAGGTTCAAACACACAAAGTGCCTAACATTTATATGTATGACCATTCTTACGCATTGCAAGTTGTTTGTTTCTCGCACCACAGCCCAGGTCATCCAATATTGTGTAATCGATAGGTTTCCGAACATATTTAACAGGTTTTTCAGGTGTGGCTGGTGCTAAAATTTTATATTGTCTCGAAGGTGTTTTACCAGAAGTAAGTACTCCAATTTCTCTTCTACTAACTTTTTCCTTGTGAATGGCGATATGCTGTAAAATAAAGGGGAATTTGATGTTGACGAATATTGAGATGTTAATACTATTGGCTTTGATTTAGAACATGACCCAGCGAAAAAAGTTACATACCTGAGCAATGTGGGAGGCTTGCGCAGCCATTTCGTCTAACTGAGTAGTTTGCAGATCCAAAAGTTGCAAAAAATGATAAGCTAATGTATTTACTTGGTAGGCGACCGATGCCAAACTTTGTGTGGTGTATCTCTTGGTCTCATCAATGGCCTCCCTCTTATTTTCAACCTTGAAGAACAAAATAAAACATTGGAGCAGTGAAATGGTATAAAAGCTACGTTTTGTAGCTGTCATGTCGTATTCTAAACTAACAAAAGTTGACAAAATCTTACTTGAAAGTAATTGCTTTCACAATATTCTGCAACTCTCTCTAGATTGACGTGTGAATCCTGAAGGCTTTGTAAGCCTTCAGGTATTTCAGTGCTTAATAATGTATTTAAATCCGACATCATCAAGTTAGCGTGTATTTGATGACAAATATTGGTTCACGAAACTTATTGCTACCAGGAATCTGGAGTGATTGCTATCCGAAGCAGTGAAACCGGACGGCAGGAATTGCAGGTTGCAGCAATGTAATTGGTGATGAGCTAGGGGCGCTGAAGGGGTGAGGTCAATGAATCAAGTTATCACAAAGAGAGCGCAGTAAGCAACTGCGAATGTATTCGCTTATATATTAGATGAGTGCCGATCGGGTGGAGCAGTACGAGTAGGAATACGAGGTAATGCAGCAGAGTTTGTAGGTTGGACGATGATGCTTCAATGACTGTCTTCCAGGATAGGATGAATCATTTAATAATTTCTCCCAATCTCGAACAATTAAAGCTGATTCTTGACAACGTTCAGGCGTTCATTCGGAGGGGCGATTTGTTCCAGCCTGTATTCGTGAGTTGGTGACAAAGTCATTATGCATTGCGCTATTCACTTGTGACAGTTAACTGAGCAAGAAGACCTGGTGAGTAAATACTTTGTGAAGACCTTGTGAGGTCATTGTCAGCACCTATTTTATTATATGTAGTATTAAATCAAATCTGTTTCGCTTTATTTCGACTCCGATTTCGGAGTCTATTAGTCCCTTTCCTAGGTCTACCCACTTACTGGCTATTATGTGTTCATTAATACAGGAGCTCCTTGTCACCTTTCATAGACAGGAACAGGAAGTGTGAATAATATTACTTAATATTTCGAATATTATGTAGAGAGATGAGAAAGTGTGCGGCGAAGGCGCATGTAGGAGGGCAGAGGAATTATAGTGGGATTATGAACTAAAACGAAACTATCACTAACACTAATAAATTAGTAACAGGGCTAATCTTTGAACTTAAGAACTCCTTTAGAAAAACGCGGTTAGTCAGGTTTGCATTGAAGATAAAACGAACTTGGTCAACTTTGATACTTAAACGACGATAAGGTGAATATTTAACTTACTATTTTTTACCTTTCCTTCTTCCTTGTTTCGTATTCGGAATTATAACTCAATCGCTATCGGAAGGGCGGCTCGGCCTAGTGCCCACAAGTGCATGAACAGCCAAAATGCAAGACCCAATTAGCCAACGTATGCACTATTTATTCCTTACTTGTAACTTGTAATGGGTAGGAGTAAGTGGAAAGTGACACTGACAAGTGACTTTCACATTTCACTCTTCAAATTACTCCAATCTGTAAGAGAGATAATATCTACGCTCCGTATCCGTACTTCCGTATATATACTAATAATAATAATAGTAATAATAAAAAAATAATCTTCCGCTCCCACAGTACAGTCTGAGTCCGAGTCTCTGAAACTCTCAACAGAAGAATAGAATGAGACTGAGTGTGAGTGGCAGTGGGAGGTTGAGGCGTTGAGAGAACGAGATGAGGACGAGAGGCGAGAGGAGAGGCGGTGTCGGTGGGAGGAAGAGGAAATGAGTAAATATTAAATGAGGATCCAGCCATCCAGTGGAAGGCATGTGCATGTCCATGGGCTCTCCAGTCACCAGTCAGCCAATCATCCAACCATCACCACTCTCATTCAGTCCCACTCACACTCAATCAGCCCAGCCAACAACGTTCCATCGTTCCAGCCAGTTTTCATCATGGGATTTTATATTCTCATTCCATCATATTTACCTATCTTGTTCTACTCATTTATCGTTATCCTTAATTGACATGTACAAAGCACAACATCGTTGGATTGGATGGCATTGGTGGCGTCGTTGTAATACATTATAATAGTGTACTAGCCGTAAGTCCGCGGTAGCTACCGCGGTGTGAGGCAAATTCGCATGTGGTAAAATTAAACACTTAAACTAACAGCGCTGGTTCAATAGTCTGGCTTTTTTATCTCTCTCCTCTCTCTCTTGGTCTCCATCGCCTCTCTTTTGTTTGTTTTTGCAAGTGGATTTTACGACTATTGCGTAATTAATAGTAAGTAAAGCGGAACTAAGTTCAAATATTTACATGTAAACCACATTTTTAGTGTAATTTTTTTCCGATTTTTAATCTTCAATTAAATTTTCTTGTTCAGGCGTTGGAAGTACTTTGACTTTTAAACCCAATTTTGATGTGACTCTAGAGCAACTTACATACAGCTGTCCGTGACTAAATACAGGAGATAAAATGTAAACACCGACTTTTCTCAAAGTTTGTCCTTGTGACTTGTTGATGCTCATTGCGAACCTTAGCCTAATAGGAAATTGTCTTCTAGAAATAACAAATGGATAATCCGAATCAGAAGGGGCTAAAGTAATTCTTGGAATGAACACAGTATTTCCTTTGGATGAGCCTGTCAATGCAACTGCGTGAATCAGATTTGTAGTTAAGTTTTTGACTTGTAATCGAGTGCCATTGCAAAGTCCAAGCTTAGAATTTCAATTTTTCAGCAACATTATGATAGCTCCGACTTTGAGTGTAAGCTCATGTGGCGGCATCCAGACCGGGTTATTGTATTTAAAAATTCTACTGGGAAGTTAATTTTTTCTTGTACATCATCTGCTACTATTTCATCAACACTTAAAGAAGTAGTACTATCTCCTAAAAGTCTGCTTAACACGTCTTCATTTAACCGTAAAGCATCCTCATTCTTAGGACACAAAAGAGCTCTGTCAGCAAAAGACAGAGTTTCCTCAGCCGTGAAGGATGTTCCAAAGATGTCATCTACCAAGGATTCCTTACACAGTATGTCCGGAGGAATTTCTATTAGACTTTCGTCAAGATTATCCTTGTTAGTCAGTTTCCCATTACCAAGTTGTAAAAGCCAATTAGAAAAATCAATTTCTGCCTCATCAGTCGTCGTGTTTTGTGTAAACTTTATTTGCTCAAACTATTTCCAACTCGGCTGGTTTTTAAGCAGCTTTCACATGTAGAAACACGATTACCATGTTTTACAACACACAAACACTGTCTCCAATCACCTGCCATTACTATAACTTTATTTCCAAAAGGACGCTCATCCTTCATAACTTCTTTTCGCAAAAATCTATCTAATTCGTCCAAAATAAGGTGATGCATCATTGCTGATTCATGAATAAGTAAGAGTTTTGCGCTTTTCAATAATTTGGCCTGACATTGTGTTCATTTCAATGCGCACACGCTGCCATCTACAAATGGAATTGGTAATTTAAAAACTTTGAATTGTAGCCCCACCAGGTAACAAATTTGGAGCAATTCCAGTTGTTGCCATTGCCTAAGCAAACTCTCCATTAGCTCTTATTGTACTTAGTAAGACACAGTAAAGGAAAGTTTTGCCAGAACCTCCGATCGCATCTACATAGAATAAACGATTTGGGCACTCATCATTGTTCACTGCAGTCATGATTTTGTCATATGCCATTCTTTGTAATGTGTTTAGCATCCTAAAGTTATCTTCTAAGAAATTTCTCTCAGCTTCAACATTGATAGCAGGTTCAAAGTTGTACGTAGATGGGTAGAGAGGTAGTGGCAAAGCAAAATCTGTTATCCTTGCCGTGTTGTCTTTAAATGTTTACGACATCATTCAGCGCAAAACTCTCTGCTTTAGCTTAGCTATGTATGCGCATATAGTCCTCCATCATTTCAGTTTTATAGTTTTGCTATAGCATCTCACAATTATCAGGCGTTCCGTATACATATATGAGCAAATAGTTGGCGTAATGCTAAAGGCATTTTAAAAACAATTGCATCCGTAAGTGCTTTGTCCCATTCCGTGTCATCAGCAAGTAAGCCACGCCTTTGAGCTGCCTCTTTAAATGTTCTACATTTTACTCCGTCAAACATTCGTAAATCCTTGAAATTCTGCGGTCCCTTAACATTTAGCAGTAGTAACGTAGAAAATACTTTTCGCCCTCAAGCGGACTAACCGAGTAAATACGTGATATTACCACGTTTCCCATTTATTGTTTTTATAAACAAAATAAGTTGGGATTTCCGGATACGTATAAATCCGGGCGTCTTCACAGTTGTTATGTAATTTAAAAAATTCCGTAAATGGTGATCCTTTCACATTTTGGAGCGTCTCGCGTTCATGGCCATCTTTAAGGTATACCGTTTCACAATTTTCTAAATGACTGGCGAGTCTATAAATGGCGTGAGATTGATCATGCCATTTCATTCCAAATATTCTCCACAAGGATTCTTGTGCACAAACGTAACGTGAGTCAAGAAATTGTTATCTCGTCGAATTGTAATCCTTTGTCTCCATTATTTCGGACGACTGTTTGAATGCTTGCCCATCATAACTTTTGTACACATATTTATATAAATATGTAACACTTTTCACGGATGCACAAACTTCAAGGTTTATATGACGTTTTATTTTATAAAACGATTTTATATGATGTTTTATTTTATTGTAATTTCCGCCGCGACAAACTTATCTGTATCATATTTGATATGAATTTTGTAATCGACATGCAACATTATTAGTAATTGAACATGTGGCAATGATCTCTTTTGCCATTCTATCGTGTAAGTATACGCTTGAACAACTCCAAATATTTGGTCATGTTTAGTTTCTTTCATCAATTGATTCACTTTCATGTTGAACACTCTACTAATAAGATCTGGTCTGCCCATTGGCGATTGCCAAGGAAGAAGATTCTCTTGTATCTTACTTAACAATGGGTTACACGTCATAGTTAACAAATCCGGTTTTCCATACTTTCTTGCAATAGCCATGGCGTCTTGATATAATTGGTTCATGTTTCTAGGAGAACCCTGAAAAGACGATGTGTTGAGAGTTGTGCCCATTTTTTTTGTACAATGTATTTTTGTGTGTGTGACTGAACTTTGTTCTTATCATTTTTTCATGAATGCTGTCCATGTAAATGTTGTTTATCACTAACTATTTTTACCTGCACTTTATGTATTGAATGCTTTTCCACTCATACGATGCCTGACTTGACCTTACCTTCTGGTAATTTTTATGCTACTTTTAGCTGTTCCAGAGTTCATAAAAGGAACTGTAATTGTGTAAAACTGGGTCTTTTTCATTTTGTTGGTTGTGCTGAAAGGTCGCATTTTAAATAAAAGAAGTTAGAGTGGTTTTTTAGCAGCAGAACACTGCCCTGCAACCAGTTGTTTTTATCCCATTCCCACACAGCCCAGTTTATCCATAAACCTCTGCTTCTGAGCTGTGCTCACCACTCCAACTCACACCACACACATATACATTCTGGTCCTTCGTTGCCGAATATCTTAGTGAATTTCGAAAAATTTGTGCCAGTGAAAAGTTCGAAAATGTCTGTCGGAAAATTGCAGAAAGCTCAGTAAGTTTACCACGATTTTTAACGACCTCCAAGCGTAAGGCGGTGCTAAACTTTCTCAAGTGAAATACACGCAATTATCCAAAAATCTTGAGCGCCAGCTTACGTTGATGGAAAAGACCCACCGAGAGATATATGAGGCCTGCAAAGACGCTGCAGAAGAAACTGTACAGGACGCTGCTGACACGGACTTGTACAACCGCCACCTGAACCTTGTTGAGGAGTTGGAAATTCTTCGCCCTGATCTTCCACCTCAACCCCAAACCACAAATGCCAAAGTTAAACTGCCAGATCTTTCCCTTCCCAGCTTCGATGGTGAGATTACCACCTGGAGCTCCTTCCAGGATCCATTTCTTGCCGCTGTTCATAATGATAAAGTGCTTAGTGATTCCCAAAAGCTACAATACTTGAAGACGGCCCTCAAGAACGAGGCGTCCACTGTCATCAAACATCTCCAAATCACGGATGGAAATTATGCGGAAGCCTGGACACTTCTCACGAAGCGTTATGACAACAAGCGGGAAATCGTAGCGTCCCACCTAGACCGGTTGTTTGGCATTACCCAACTCAAAGACGGAACGGGCACCCAAATCCGGAAGTTGCTGAACACCACCCAAGAATGCGTGCAGGCGCTAAAGGTGCTCAAGCAGCCAGTTGGGCACTGGGACACGATCTTAGTCCACATGACCTGCAAAAAACTTGGAATCCAGACGTCAATGGAGCCTATCCCTCCGCCAACAATATGTAGAATTCATGCGAGAGAACCAGGAGCTTGGGCACATGGAATTGGTGACAGAGGAATCCGTGCCACATCCATCCTTTTACCTCCCCCACCATTGTGTCATTACGCACTCTAGCTCTACCACCAAAGTCCGTGTCGTCTTTGACGGCTCTGCCAGAACTTCTTCCGGTTTATCCCTCAATGACACCCTCATGGTTGGCCCAAAGACCCACGACGACATTATTTCTATCCTCCTCCGATTTCGCAGGTGGCTCGTAGCCCTCACGTCGGATGCCAAAATGATGTACCGGCAATTCCCTGTCAGCCCAGAAGACTGGAACATGCAACGCATTGTTTTGGCGTGAAAGTCCCTCAGACCCCATCCAAGATTGGAGACTGAAAACCGTCACATACGGCACAGCCTCAGCTCCCTTTCTTGCCACACGTGCTCTGCGACAATTGGCTACAGATGAGAATGCATCATTTTCCCTGGCATCCGTCGTAACCCTCCGAGATACCTACGTGGATGACCTCATTTCTGGAGCTGCTTCAGTGGACGAGGCCATCATTTTGCAGCAACAACTCCTCCATTTATTTGAAAAGGGAGGCATCCTTTTAAGTAAAGGGTGTTCCAACTCCACCCAAGTCCTGGCCTTGCTCCCTCCTGAACATTTAGAGACAAAATGTTCATTGTCTCTAGATTCCGACGATGGGGTGAAAACCCTGGGGTTGCAACAGTCTCCTATCACAGACACATTTTACTTCACATTTAGTGGCATTCCTGACTCTGTGCACACGAAGCGTACCTTCCTCTCCACAATTTCAAAGGTCTTCGAACCCTTGGGCTGGCTCACCCCCATTACCATCCGCATGAAAATTATCTTCCAATGCTTATGGAAACTTCAGCTTTCTTGGGACGAGCGACTGCCAACAAATATAATTGAGCAATGGACACAGTATGCAGAGGAGCTTATCTCCATTCCCAGGGTCAAGATCCCCAGATACTGCGCAATTCCCAATCCGTCCAAGCTGGAACTCCTTGGGTTCTGCGATGCTTCTCAATCTGCGTATGCGGCCGTAGTTTTCCTGAAAACAACTGATAAGGACGAAAACATCTCAATTTCCCTCCTCATCAGCAAAACCCGAGTTGCCCCAAGCAACCAAGAATCCCTGCCCCGTCTTGAATTATGCGGAGCCCTTCTCGCCCAACTTGTTTCCCAGGTAAAGTTGTATTTACTCCAAGAGGTAGAGCACGCTCATCTTTGGACCGATTCAACTATTGTGTTGCACTGGCTATCGGCTGCTCCTGGAAGGTGGAAGGTTTTTGTCGCCAACAGAGTTTTCTTAATTGTACAACAATTTTCGCGTTCTCACTGGCACCACGTGAGAACTGATGACAATCCCGCGGATGCCCCTTCCAGAGGAATCAGTCCCAAAGACCTTCCCGATCATCCTCTCTGGTGGACGGCCATCCTGGCTACGTTGTACTCATTATAACTTCAAGGAGGAAGTTTTGTTGCCTATAAAACCCTCGTCAGAAGTGCTCGTAGTCCAATCCCATGTTTCCCTCACTCCTGTAGATGATAGTCTCGTCCACAGATTTTCATCCCAGGAGAAGCTCAAGGTAGTCACAGCGTACTGTCTCCGGTTCATACACAATTGTGGGAGAAAAACGAAACGAAGTACTGGACTTCTATCAACTCACGAACTTCGCAATGCCATGACAACCCTTGTTCGCTTGGCTCAGTAAGTAAACTTCGCCCCAGAAGTCCTACCCATTGCAAGCGGAAGTTCTCTCACGGAAAGATGCTCGATGCTTCCATTGGATCCCTTCCTCTAAGACGGCATCCTTCGTGTTGGCGGGCTATTGCGCAACTCCGAGCTGGCGAATGACAAGAAGCACCCAGTTCTTCTTCCACGACATGGACCTTTAACTGAACTTGTGGTGAAGCATTAGCACCAAATTTTCCACCATGCCGGTCCCCAGCTCCTCCTTGCCTCTCCTCTGCGCCAGTTTTGGATTTATGGTGGACGGAGTACCTGCAACCGAATCATCCGCACATGCATACCATGCTTCCGCCAGAGAGCTACCACTCTTCAGCAAAAGATGGGTGACCTTGCAGCCTCACGTATCACTCCGAACTTTCCGTTTGCTACCTCTGGAGTGGATTTTGACGGTCCTTTCACCATAAGAAGAGTCATGGGCGGAAGGAGTAATCAGACTCAGAAGTGCTATGTGGCCGTGATTGTGTGTTTTGTGAACCACGCAGTTCATCTGGAGGTTGTGAGCAACATCTCCACAGAAGCTTTCCTTGCCAGCCTCAAGCGTTTCATTGCACGTCGTGGACACTGCAATCACCTTCACAGCGATTGCGGGACAAACTTCGTGGGAGCTAGGAATGAGCTCAGAAGAGTCCGTGAGTTCCTCCAGAAGGGGGCATCGCCCCAAATCCAACGGTACCTTCAGCAGCTTGGCATCTCATGGCACCTCAACCCGCCTGCAATCCCACATTTCGGTGGTATCTGGGAGGCTGCGGTCAAGCTGATAAAGACCCATCTCGTTCGCTCCGTCGGCAAGCAGACTCTTAACTTTGAGGAGCTTTCCACCGTCATCACGCAAATTGAGGCATGCGTTAATTCCTGTCCCTTCACACCAATCTCATCCAACCCCAATGACCTCACTGCTTTGACACCAAGCCATTTTTTGATTGGGCGACATAAATACTTCTACAGGTGAACGATTTTTACGTTTTGCTGCAATCATTTCATCCTGTTCAAGTTGAAACATCATTTTGTACGAGTCTGCGTATACGTTAATCAACGATAATAGTCCTGCAAGTTCTCGCATCAAATCAGGGTGACAATCTTCATTTTCCCATTCCCCTTTCTTTGTTGTAATGCTGCTTCAGGATCAAGTATATATAGTTGAGCGTATTTGACCAGCGATTTTGAAAACCTTTGGGCCTCTACCGGACAACGGTATTATGCGTGCTCCCATCGAAGCAAAACGCGAGGGCGCTGTTGTAAGGTCTAATATGTAGATTAAAATTGGCAGATAAGCAGTGTACCATAACATTAGATCACGGATAAGATCTGGTGGGTCTTGTAACGGGCCAAGAACAACAGTTCCCTTACGACAGCGGACTGAGAATTTCTTGTCAGCCGGCTTCTCCGAGGCAAAATTCAGTGATTTGCTTCAGTGATTTGAAAAGGTTCATCATTTTCGCGAAATATTTTTTTCTTCTTCTAGTGACAAACTAAGTTTAAATTGTTGCATTACATTTTTCCCTTGTAGTCTTTGCGTCCTTTCTGATAATTTTTCAGAAGGATTTTGGTAGCACAATCTAAATTATGGTATGCTTTTTTTTCTTTCAGCATCCTTTTGCCTTTTAGTTTGTTTGTCCGTATAATGCTTATCACATGGTATGTCTATATTATTAAAGCCGGGTGCAAATAGTTTATTTGGTGACTGATTAAGGCTTTGAATAAGAATTATTTTCTGGGCGTTGCTAAGATCCGAAGGACCAGATTCATATACCTCGTTAACCACTATCATGTATTACCACGTTAATAGTGATTAACGGGTGTAGGTGGAGATTAAGGCCTGTGTGCACCTTAGTAATTTCACCTCTGTTTGTTGTAGTTTCGCCTTTGTAGGGTGTACGGTGTTTGGCAGAAGTCTTGTACGCTTTTATGGACCTTTGTAGGGCCTTTCTAGGGCAACTTTCTAGGGCGTTGTTACACCTTTATAGAGTGTTTAAAAGGGTTATTTGTTGGGTGTGTTGGCGCGTTTTTAGTAAGTAGTTGCACCCTTGTAGGGCTCACTGATACGTTTAAATTGTGTTTAGTAGTAGAAATTATAGTTTCACAATAATAGAATGACTTTCAGCATCTGTAAATGTCAAAGCACACGCTGGGTTTTCCGTTACTGTTTGCAGTAACTGTCAAATGGAAAATCAAGCTTGCAATGCAAGGTCAAAAATAAATTGCTAGGATTTGTAGTTTTATGCACTTATTTGCAGAGAATGACGGAGATATGAATGGTTTTTATTACGTGATACGATAAGCATGTTGAGTGAGTAAGGCAATGCTTGTTACCAGTTATGGCATTCTCCCATACAAAAGGCTGCCGTGGATACAGATTTGCTCAATATTTTTCAGTTATTCCTATTTTTTCTCTGAAAAAATGCTCCAACAACGATATGCAATGACGACAATAAAAATAAGCTTGTTGAGTGACAAAAGAAAGCGATGTAAATAATGATTTATGGACCGACTTTGAATGCCAAGTAAAATCTTTGTGATTTGATTTGAAGGGTGTTTGCAGGTCGTAAATTTAATTAATTGATAGCTTTATTATTTATCGATGGCTATATTAAACAGTAGTAGAAGCAATAATAAGATAAGCAAGTTAGTATATAATTATGGAGCTTTATTATTATGCTTTGTTATTAAAGCTTACTCGTTCTTCTCTCCCCCTTTCTTCTGTTTTTGTTTAATGTCGGCTTTTCCCTTTTCGTCGATGATTGCCCGCAACAAAAACTCCTCGTCTTCTTCATCCATAGGCTCCTCCGGCATTGGAGTACAGGAGCGTTGGTTTTCACCCTGTAAACTCAAAAAAATAGAGCTACCAATGTTGAGGTCAAGAACAAAGACACGCACACTTATAACATGCAACCAAATTAAAAGTCACATAAGATTTAGTAACCAGAACTTACTACTGCATTAATGAAAGCGTCCTCTATTGTGGGCACTGGTACAGGATCGGCACCATCTTTGTTTTCTTTCTTAATTTTTCTTGTCCGGAACTTTTCTTGTAGCATTTGTCGATGAAGAATTTTCTTTCCCTCAAGGAAATTTTGTCCTTCAGCAGTAGGATAATGACATCGTGTATAGAAATGATGTGCTGCATGAGCAGGGAATGCTTTGCATTTTTCACAAAGTGACCAGCCTCGGCGAATTCGTGATTAAAAACAGGAACCTTTTTGTAGCAATGTTGATCAGGGCATGTCTCTGAAAATTGTGAAAATAAAAATTAATTAAGTAATTATAAAAAATTAAAAACCACGACACAACTAACTTTACTACAATTACTAAAACATGACTAAATTTTGGGGAAATTGTAAAAAGAAGGGAAACTTACGGCAAGAACATTTAAGATGATTTTTGATTGTTTGAGAGAAAAATGAAAAAATCTGAATTGATTGAATATATATATGATTGAATTGAAATTGAATATGATTGAATATATATATATACGTACACACACACACACATATATATATATATATATATATATATATATATATATATTGATGTATTATTCAGCAATAGCATATATATATATATAATATATATCATGATTATTTGTCATCAAAACACCACACAGTAGAACGTAGAACACATAGTCCATACAATGTGTACAGAGCACTACAGAGCAACCCCGAAGATAGTTGACATGGGTATGTTTTTTTGAACACGTCCAGGGGTATTTTGGGTATGTCAGCCAAATTGAACATAATGGTACTTACTTCGTGTCTTGAACCATAAGGATAAGGAGTATCTGACACCAAAATTTTGAAATTCCGATCTCTCCAAATTCCGGGTTTTCTGAAATAACAAAATAATTTTTTCAGGGTCAATTAAGCATTAAATAACAAATATTGTCTCGTAATGCCTGAAGGTATTTATTTTTAAAAATGAAAAAAAAATTTCAAATTTCACATGTATTTTTTGAAATTTTGAATTAAAATTTTCGAAATGTCCCCCGTGGTCGTTTGGAGCTTTTTTGTATGAAATACCCACAACGAAAGCTGGAGAACCATATAAAGAAAAAAATTTCAAACGACAACGGGGGACATCGTCAAAATTAATCAAAACCGATTCGGTTTAGCCCTTTGTCCCTATGTATTATATGCTAGCTGCACTGCACCATTATAGTGCAGTCGTCAGCCCACTCATATAGTCCCATATGAAAATGTTTTTTTTTATTTTTTCTGTGGTGGCTACGAGGTAATCCTCATGCCGAGAATATTTAGGACCAATTATGAAGATTATTATGTGTATTCCATCAAAATCCGTGACATTTATCTCAAGCATTGTTTGGATGTTTTCAACACAACAAACCCGACATTCAGAAGAATACAATATATAGGATAGGGGATGCTTCATGCTTGCAATGTTCCAATTTTAAACAATGCGTGGAATCCCGCTGTCACTTATCCAATTATCGTCCGATCAGGATGTGACTTCGTTGGCTGGAACGTGGAACGACAATAAAATTCTGCGACGACAAGCATTTTATGTTGTTTTCATTCTTTCTGGGCTAGGCAACAGGAAGGTGTGAACTG
Source organism: Disparrhopalites patrizii (assembly GCA_034698585.1). Lineage (NCBI taxonomy): Eukaryota > Metazoa > Arthropoda > Collembola > Symphypleona > Sminthuridae > Disparrhopalites > Disparrhopalites patrizii. Next base: position 23,025 of record JAQGBT010001260.1, read on the forward strand.
TGAATATGCAGCCAATTTCTGTAGCGTGTTTTCAAAATTTTTGTCAGGGTCAGTTTTGCTTTTACGGAATTTCCTTTTATAGTTAGTTTTGCCATTAGTTTTACGTGCTTTTAGCTACTACTGGTTCTTAAAGGGCGAAATGAAGGATTAAACAGTTTTTCTTCTTTCCTCGCCAACCTCAGCTCAGTTGGACGTTGCACGCTGGACTGGTAGCTCAGGGATGAGCCCGCCCGGACTGCTACGAGGATATTGTGATGGAAAGGCTGAAGGTTTGGTGCTGTGGACGCGGCTGACCTCTAGTGTAACCTCCGGCCGTAGTCATTCCACGAACCCCGCCAAATTTGTAACTTCTCTGCTCTTTGCAACATTGAAATTTGAAATGGAACTTGGAACCAGAAATAAAAAGAGAGAGAATGAGAGAAATACGAAACATACATATACCTAAGTACATAAACGACATAAAGGGAGAAGAGAAGGGGAAGTTGGGAACTTGTATTAGATTTAGGTGGAAAAGTGGAGAGTTGGAGAGAGCTACAGAGGCAGAGGGCAGAGGCCTTAGAGGAAGACAGGAAGAATGAGAATGAGAAGATAATAATATAGAAAGTAGAAGTGGAGAAGGAGAAAAAAATCGAAAAAGGAGAAAGGGAAAAAGTGGAGAAGGAAGAAGGGGGAAAGGAAAGGGAGGAAGGCCAAGAGGGGCCAGTGAAGGGAAGCAGGAAGCGTATACAAGCAAAGTCCGAGGAACATTTCCAATCCACGAGATTGAGTCAATCTCAATTCGCGAGTAATTTATTCGCATTTGGCAGGTGATTTGTTTTTGTTATTAGCACAATGATTGACGCCACTGAGTTGTATGAGAAGGGATTTAGAAATAAAAATTATAGCCAGAGTAGCAGTAATAATAGAATCTTGACCCGCACAAGTTGACTGGCCAGTTAGTATCTCACCCGCCATCCTAGTGATTTTGTGATCCTTTTCTTGTGGACCTGCGGACGGGAAGGATCTGGAATCTGGACGGAGGTGGTGGAGTTGGCAAGTAGCTTTAGAATCCGTGGTGACGGTAAGAAGACTGTCGGAGGCTGCGAGGACAGTGGCTGGAGGGATGGCTGGACAAAGCAGGGAGAAATATTTACAGGACATCATCTTGAAGATCATTGTGTACTCGAGCGAGAAGAGGGGGAACAAGGAGAAGCTCCTGCAGTATTTGACCCTTTTGAAAAACCAAAGGTGGGAGAAGAACGGGAACGGGAAGACTGGGTCGGGGAGCACTTCCAGCTACCAACTAGAGACCACTTTCAGGAAAAAGGGTGCCACTCAAGCCATTATTCTCTACTTCAACCGGATGGGACAGATGGGCGACAACTTGAATGAGCATCAGCAAACCAATCACCATTCTAGCATTTTAAATAACACTGAAAGGGAAATCTTTTCCAAGGGTTTGAGCATTCTAGGCAATGCTTTTGCTGTCGATCCCGAAGCCGTCAAGGAGGTAAACGATTCTGGGGAGAAAGCCAAGTGTCCTCTCTTCTCTCCACTCTTTTTTTTTCTTCGCCAACTCTGAAGCCAATTATTTCCCTTCTGCCCTTCATTATTTCTCTGTCATCCTCCTTTTCTTTCCAATGTTCTACTCCACCGCGATAATTCCACTCTATATTTTTACATCCCACTCTCACCTCGCTCACAGAGTTTGCCTTTCTTTCGCACTGTCTTCAATGCTGACTTTTATTTCCAATAATGATGATGCTGTACGTTCAACAATAATCGCAGGTTGCAAACTCATTGCAACTGCATAATGCACATAGTTTTTACGTCTTGTACAAACCCCGGTTGATTGTTAACTTTTCAGGCCGATAAACATCAGTTTGCACATACGTTGAAAACATTCTTAGAGTCGAAAAAATACTCTGCTCATGCGGACATTTTAAGCCGAGTGCTCAAATGTCTGGCCAACCTGAGCGTCTATCACAAGCTTCGATCCAAGATTCTTCAGCAAGGTATTGCCATATCGGTGATTATGCGACTCGACGAGATCTACAAGAAATTAACCAACAACTCGGAAGTTGTTAAGCCTGCTTTGATTGAAGAAATTATCATAGAGAAGGATGAAGAAATCATTGTCTCGCAGGCATCTCGAGCCATTAGAATATTTTGCTCTGACTACTCTTTTCAGCAGCATCTTATTAGATTTGGAGCTCTCCTCAGTGTGGGGCGCTTCCTTAAGTTTTCCTACAACCAAAACCTTTTCTCTGATATACTCAAGGCAATGACTGTTCTCACTTGTTGTGTCAAACGCCTATCCCGGGATACTCTGGAAGTTGTGAGTTTCAATGCTTGTGAATTTGACTTACTTTCGGTTTCACTACAGTTTTGCTTCCAACTCATTTAATATTAATCACTGCATTGCTTGTTTATCGTTTGGTTCCAGCTAACGGACATCGAAAGTCCGGATAAGGCCATTCTACAGAAAATCGTTCATCTTGTCAAAACTCGTCATAGTGTGAGCAAACTTGTGGAACCTGCCATCTTCTGTCTTACTCAACTTTCGGAGAATGTGACTCTAGCCAAGGCTCTGATTACTTTTGATGTTTTTGAAGCGGTTCTCGAATCCATGAAACATTCTGAAGAGCCTTCACGCCTAGGTGGGATAGTAGAATTACTGATTGCTAATTAATTACATAAATGTATGCTGGGTCTACTAATCAAAATAACTATCCGCTACCTCTTTCGGATATGATTACCCCCTTCTGTTTACATCGTTAGCCAATGCCTTGCTTTCGTGTGAAGTATTCCTTATTATTAATTTGTATTTATCAATTTTTTTTAATTTTTCGTACACCATAACTATGTATTTGTTGACTATTATCAGGCGCGAAAGCAAATGCGTATTTTTAAAATATTTTCTTTCTTGTGGACTACAGAAAGGTTATTAAGACTCTGTATCGCACTCACCAAAGATTCTGCCGCTGCCATTGACGGGTACCTGTCTCACCGGCTTCGGTTATCTTGTTGTGTTGAAATAGGAGAAACGATAAAAATTTTGAAGTAAGTAAATGACGTCGTTGATTAAAATTATTTGCTATTAGTTGATAGTTGAGGAGGGAAAGATAAAGAAGCTATTGTAATTCTAAATGGTCGCTGAATATGGTAGCACGGGAGAATTCTACACCACTAATGGTACAATCCAGAGAGTACGATGTAGAAAACAGCAGAGGTTTCTTATTATTGAATTGTTTATTATGTGTGTATGAAATTTCAGAATTGCTGAGCTTAAATCATTCCACTATTGGTTGCTGAGCCTTTATGAGAAATTGTCCGAAGATAAGTTGAAGGATCTTGTCAGTCGAGGTATCATCGGGGTTTTAGATAAATATTTACGAGACGAAATAGGAGAATACACGATGGAGAAACTTCGACATAAAATTGCATCACTCGATAATGATACTTGCCACGTTCACACCAAAACTGATTTGATCTGCCCTTTCCTACCCAAGTACAGGTGCAGCAGCCCAACCTACATGGAGGTTTGTTGAATATACTCACGTTCATTAAGCAAAGTCTTAGGTCCCTGTGCTCAGTTATGCTCACGCTAGTTTACATTATCATCATTATTAGCTACTAACATTCTTAAACAAGAAATACTAAGTAAATACAAATACATAATACCTATGTACAACCCTAGCCTAACACCTGCTTATAGAAAGACAAATTCAAGTTCGTGTTACTGTTGTTAATATTCCACTTCTTTAGAAAAGTCGACGCTTTTTCAGTACATGAAGATGCGTGTGAACTATGAATGTATCTACATTTAATTATGTTAATTTATTTTCACATCCACATACAGTTCGAAGCAGAAGAAGAACGAAGACGGGGATCCGGATCTGGAAGCCTAAATTCTTTTCTGGAGTCCAGTGACTCAGAGGCAAATTTACCCCTTTCACCTCCGGGTGGTATGAGCCCTCCTGGTTACGCAGGGAGTCCCATGTATTCCCCAGCAAGCAGCCCAAGCACATCCCCGCCTTACACTTGTAATTTTTCCCCTGTCGTTAGTGACGACGAAGGAGGTGGAGTCGTATATATTAGTCCTTCTACTTCTTCTTCTGTCTCTGGCAACTTGAACTCCAAATGTGGTACGACAAATGAGTTTTCAGAGGATGAGATGGAGGACATGGAGGAATGTGAAATAGAAGGTCATCATCATCATCACGTACTTTCAGTCAAAGGTGAATGCGACGAAAACCACCAATCCACCCCGATGGACTGTTCGTCAGTAACGGAAGGACCAGCATTAAAAAAGTTGAAGCTGGACCTAGAGTTGGTGGCGAAAGATGAATCATCCACAAAACAAAAGCAGATTTCTTCAGACAGTAGCAACATCGTGTCGTCAACCACTAGTGATAACTCTCAAAGCCGACTGTCAAAAGAGGTGCGTCTCCGCTCCAACAAAATACATGCCATTCTTGGAATTCTTAGCCGTTGTTCCCATTTGACAGTCCTTCCTACAGAACTTACTAGTTTTCTTCCGTTCCTGCTGGAAATGCTGTGGAATGGTAGACTATCCATTGAAAGAATCTCGGAGGGGACTTCTTCGGAAACTCCTGAGGATCAGATCCTCATTGGCCGAATGTGCTTCCAGCGGGCATTCAAGATTGTTTCTCGCATTTGTTCCGACATTAGTGTATTTCCTCTTCTAATTAAGTCAGATATGATTCCTATAATCTACCGAATCCTACTGTATGACCTCAAATCTGTGACGAAGAAGGACCGCATACAAGACTTTCTCACTGACTATAGTACTACTATAATGGATTCACTAATAGGTATGTCCGGTTTAAAAAACGAGACTAGTGGCTGGCGACAAGGCTACTTTCTTAGCATGTGTTGCACGGGTTCCCCTCTGGACGAGTATACACAGGCTGTGCTCTCCATCCCCCTTCTCTATCGACAACAATGCCCTATTTTTAGGAACTTCGAGGAGCGCACCAAAAATTGGCAAGCGATATTCGACTTGCTAACAAACATTGACGCCATTTCTGTATCACAGTTCCAGAATTGCATTCTGTCTCTGACTTGTATTGCCAAAACTAAAGGGCTCAAGTGGATGGATGCAGATAACGCATCCAAGAGGAATTTACTTTACTCACACGCTCCTCTTCCAAAGGATCTCACTTATCTGGATACAGTCTGCTTCGAGCTGGATGACGGTTTCAAACTCCACATTCCAAAGAAGTTCCTTACGCAAGCTTCCCCCGTCTTCGCAGCCATGTTCGATGGTCACTTTAGAGAGGCTGGTCAGCAAAAAGTTAATCTCCGCAAGACGAGCCTGTCCGCTCTTAACGCACTAGTCATTCAAATTTATCAGCAGTCGCAGCATCAGTCTGGCGAAGGGGAAGATGTCAATAGAGTTCAGGACACAGTTTTCTCCTCCGCCGCGTCATCGTCGTCCTCGGAAGAACATTCATTGCCTTCCACCTCCCTACGTTCAAATCCTATCTGTGATTATCCCCTGTCCACTCTCTTCGAGCTCCTCTCACTCTGTGATGAGTTCCTCCTCGACAATCTGTACGAGCGCACCCTCAACACTCTCATTTGCTTTTACTTCTGTCCTCACTCCGCCCCCAAGATCTACGAGGAGTCGCTGAAATTTGGTGGACTCCATAAGACTGACAATCACTTGGCATACAATGGCAACTTGACCCGCTTGGCGATCAAATACTTACTCGTCGGAGATGACATTTGCTTTACGTTGCGGTGCGGCGCCTTCTGGAAGATATTCGACACCATCATTCCCGCGGATGTTGTTCAAATGCTAAAAGAAATACTCAGCTGTAATTCACTCGTCTTTTAAATAGCGTTCACAGCTCAAAGATTTTTAATACCTCCGCGTAAGGAAAAACTCAATCCCGGTAGTTCTGTTACATTGTCCTAGGTACACAATAGTTGTCAGACTAGGTACGGGTAGCAGGAGATTTCCACGCTGCAAATCCTGCCAACTGTCTGCTGGTATTCCGTTGGAAGTTCGCTCCGGAAAATCCGACCTGAAGTGTTTTTGGATCCTGTCGATGTGCTTGTGACTTCAGTCGTTTTAATTGGCAACAAAAGTAGTCCACTGCTAAAGTATCTTTTTTCCAGTGCTGCACGCGCGCACGTAGTATTTCGATACAACTTGCGTCTCTGTTGTGACTACTGTTCTGTCCTTCTAGCGTGGTACCAAAAATCAGCCATCCGCCGTTCAGCTTCATACTATTCGGGACACACAAAAAGGAATTTGGATCATATGTCACTGTGTTTTCGGTCAAAATCATTGACTATAATCTAACAATGTGGGTTTGCAGAAGACCCCCATGCAGTACTCGAGATGGTTTCCCTTTTGTAAGCATAAATTGTGGTAAGCCACGGATTCTAGTGGTCCCTTTTCCTTCCAGACTCGTGATTTCAGTTGTGGATTGTGGAGTCATTATTAAAGAATCCATTAACGCAAAAAAAAAGTCTAAAGGCGATTCGCTCCATAACTGCAGGCACTCAGTAAATAACTTAACTGTACGGGACTAAGTAAAGACAAGTATTACTAACTTTGTCATTTTCCAAGATTATTAATATTAGTAACGGTGACGCTTGACGCTAGACACTTTTCGTAAGCGAATTTGACCGGGTGGATGCAATACTAAGCGATGCATGTTAAGATTTTCGCCGTTATTGTGTTAATGGTTGTAATTGTTGACCGTTACCACTACTGACGTACTGGCAGCTTCATATGTTTTTAAAAATCTCTCCCCGTCCTTTTTTTAACGTTGACCGACCCCTTCACCCAGAGAAAAGTTCAAACCAGTGGTTACGAAAGGCCATGTGTTACTGCAATGAATGCGCTCGTCAATAAAATATCTTCCTTGAAAGATGACGATATTATTGTTACTTCTAGTAAAGATTGTAATGGTAATTACGTAGTGATATTTGTTTTAATACCAGTTTGTTGTTTTCTTACATAACTTTATATATTATTATTACTCAAACGCACTGGGTATTTGTAATCATACTGCCTCCTGGAGGACGTTTTTGCATGAATAAGTACGTGCTGCCTATGTAAATTACATATTGCTGCATCTTGTCAAGTCTGATGCTAATTATGAGAACCATGAATAATTATTATTATGATTAAATCTATTATTATTATGATATTATGATGATTATGATTAAATGTTCTACTGACGGTACAAACAATTTGTGGACTCGGGAAATCGCTGTAGCTCAATCATTCCGTCAGTGATGGAATGCCATTATTATCTACTGAATTCCTGTCAACAAAGAAAGACAGAGGGATTGGCGACAAAGTCTTGTTTTCACCGGAAAGTCTTTCGGAAAAACAGTCACTGACATGTTTTTGTATGAGGTTCGTAATGCGTTAGTTGAGTTTAAAAAATTCGTTCCGAGTCAACGTGCTGTGAGGTTCCCCACCCACTTTTTACTTACTGTGTTCCATTATCTTACATGATATAGCACATGCTTATACATTTGAATGCTTGTGTAAAAGCACATGTGTGTCCAGGTTGTATGCTTATGTAAAAATTTTGTTCTTCATAAGAGGTTATCAGGACGACTACAAGCAATCCAGTCATTTTCGCGATCGTCGCCTCCTGTTCCTAGCCACACTGTTTTTAGAAGCTCCACGTCTTTTCCGTCTGTTCCTGGCCGAGGCCACTTTTCTTCGTCTCGAGGATCTTTTGCTTGGCCTTTGGATAGAGCCTACCCGAAGTAGTTATGGACCAAATTGAAAAAAAATCTGACACATTACTGAAAATTTGCATGCGGAGGAGCAGAAAGGTAATAACGATGTCAAGTGTAGCAGGTTGTGTTCTTACATTTGCCACCAGTACAGATTTCAGGTGTAAGACTGTCAGACTCCCGCACAACGTCCGGGTGTGGATTGACACGTGAAGACTGCGAGGGAATGCAATTGTCGTCATCATCAGCCGGCAGTAGTTCCGGCTGATTTCCGCCCGAAGTATTCTCCACTCTGATTCTTTTAATTCTCGATGGCCTTTGCTGGTTTTTTAGGTAACAGTTTTGGCGAATTCGCAATCAGAGCAACGAAGAATGAAGCATGCAATAATGATATTGTAAGTTGTAAGTAAAGACATTACGAGATTAAGACGTCTCACCTTTCCAGTTTCACGGAGTTCCGGATCCATTGAAGTTTATCTCTATTCGGGGGATCACTTGGCTTGGCGGTGCAGTTTCTTTCAAACTGATGGAGTGATGGATGCTTTTCTTTTATTACAATTGTACAGGCGCGGTGAAACTAGCTCTGATTGTAGAAGGGTAAGAGTTGGTGACTTGGTGACTGAAATTACAGCAACAGCACAGAATACTGGTTAGCTGATTTTCGGAGAGATCTACCTTACAATTTGTTTCCCTGAACGGTCCTCCAATCCACTTAATGCGATATTTGTTTCCCCAGTTTTGTCATACACCGGTCGTTTGTTTCCACGGTTAGTTGCTTTATTAGAAATTGCATGTCATGAGTCATGAAATAGAAATATCGTTGTCAATTATCAATCAAGGATGCTAATCTCTCCCAGGTAAACGAAATGGCTCTCGATGTCTCGCCCACAGCCCAGATCAATCCTTTAAAAATGTATTTCGTACCTCTCCCAGTTTGTTGAGATTGAGATAGTTGAGACTGAGACTACTACTCATACTTATACGCTGAATATATACACGACGAAGATCTAGACCAGACCAGAACGACTAGGAAAAATGACCACGTCCTCAATCATATGATCATATCTGACTCACTAAAGTCACTTAACATCCTCTAGCCCCTAAGCTAACCTAATTTTTTATTAGACAGGCATAGGAGATAGGACTAGGGCAGTAGGACTTGTAGGACAGTAGGCGTAGGAGTAGTAGTATGTAGTTAGTAGTACTGGAGTTGGAGATGGAGACACGTAAACAGTAGACTGTCAGACGGTATTCTTTACTATTCAGATAAAGACTAATAATTATCTCGGTTTAATCATTCAGATTCACAGTATTCAGAATTAAAACGACATGAATGGTGAATGAAAACCTGCATATAATGTGCATGTCTTGTATGGTGTGATGATACGAATGATTTTAGAGTCATACGAGCCTAAGTCCATTCGAGTAAGTACGGGGTACGGGAACAACAAAAAACTGGCGGAGGCAAAACTTTTAGAATTATTATTAAATTTGTTTTCGAGAAACATCTACTATAATTTGTCCCACAATTCTGACAAATTTTGCAAATCCGCACCATTACCAAATATCGCGATTTTTGTTCATTCAGTTCTGTGGACTTAGTGCGGTATGGTCCGAAGTTCTAAATTCACGAATTCACCATACTCGAAATACAAAATCGGACACAACTTTCTTCTCTCTTGTTTCTCCTTTTTTTCTTGCAGTGTCTATTTTTCTCTCTGCTGTCTCTATGTTTCGGTCTCGTCTATTTCTCTCTTGTCTCTATACTTTTCCTCCCTTGTTTCTTCGAATTTTTTCTCCCGGCTCTCTACTTTTCCACTCTCTATTTTCTCTCTCTATTTTTCTCTGCCTTGTCTCTTTATTTTCTCTCTCCTGTCTATACTTATCCCTTCCGTCCATTTTTCTCTCTCAGTTTGTCTTTGTTGTCTGTTTTCTCGAGACCAGCGAGACGTGCGAAGTAAAACTACGGAGACATGGACTCCATAAAATATATAGCGAGACGAAAGTTGTAGATGTGTGTCGCTGTCGCTAGTTATTCTCGCAGCGGCATTCGGTGGCTGGTGAAAATGCGTGTGTAAACTATAGTCTGTTGTGGTATGACTGGACTTATCACATAGCTATTGTTAGTTCGCTATGGCTCTAAGATGGCGATGGACTTAGTCCCTAATGGCACTGAAATCCAGTTCGCTCACGTTTTTACACTGTGTTAGGATGACCTATGACCCGCGGGATGCGGGAATTCAGTTGCAATTTCGCATACCCTTGCTGGGTTATTTAAAAAAATACCATTTTCGAAATTGGACTTAGGCTGGTATGACTCTGGGACCTTCAATGACATAACATAAAGTTAATAATCTGTCCGCTCGGTCTCAATTATCGATAGCATTCATACTCTGATTTATTTACCTATTGGAATGTTCGTCATTTGCACAATGCATGGACGCGATGCGATTATGGAAAATATAAATGCCCTATGTCAATGTCGGTAAGTCGGTACTCGGAACAAGGCTTTTCCACCAATAATCATGATATTAATGTGGACGTTCAAAATTCATAAAAACACAAATTATTATGATTTATGATGACTAATTGTCACTATGATCTCGTGAGCCCACCACAGCGTACACGGCCATGGCGATAGCTTTATTCAGTTATCTAAAATAATTAAATACATTATGAATACAACGGGCTAGTGTGGACCTCACTTCTCGTTGCCAATGCCAATGTTGCCAATACCAAGTGAAGAGGTCCATATAACTTACCAGTAGAGACACTTTAAAATGACGGATTGCCGTTTATAAATCGATCATTGCTTTAATTATTTATGCAAATTATTTCTTTGAGGCAACAAGCACCAACCCCTTAACAATGGTTTTCTGCTGACCAATCCCAATGCTTCTTTTCATTGAAAGGGCAACAGAAGGCCTTCCGTTAACTCCTTATGTATATTAACAGCTTTACATGTGATAAAAAAAAGTGACAGCTATTAATAATTATTTCGCGGTCTCTTATGAGTTCAAGTTAAAAAATATAACGGGCTAGCCGAATTCTTTGATATTTAATACGGCGGCAATGCCTCAGAAAAAATTTGCATAAGTGATTAAAGGAATGATGGATTTATAAGCGGGAATCCGTCATTTGAAAGTGTTTCTACTGTACTGTACAACTGTACCTACCTGTACAACTGTACTTACCATTGCCTGATAGATGCACATAGACCTCAGGAGAAGGAGAGAGGTCCCCCTATCTATCCCTATACGCATTACCATTAACCATTTCGGAACAAACACATATTCATAGAACCGCAGGAAAGGCTTTTGCTAGGTCCCTAATCCCGATACATTTTCTTTACTGAACGACAGGGTGGTGATAATCCGGGATTGTAATCCCGGGATTACGGATTCGGATTACGGATTACTGTAATCCGATTCCGTAATCCCAGTTCTAAGTTTGCAGAGTAATCCGTAATCCACCTTCGTGGCAAAATCAATTGTAATCCGTAATCCAACAGACATTTTAG
>JAQGBT010001261.1:0-34249 GCA_034698585.1 Disparrhopalites patrizii
CCGTTTTTTAACGGTTTTCGTTATACCGGTTATTCGTTATAACGGTTTTTCTGGCTGCTTTTTGCTAAACCGTTATAAAGAGAATTGACTGTAATTTACCAAAAATTTCTTTTTGATTTAATCAAAATTTATTTCCATGTTGCTAAAAATGTGTTCCGATTTTGCTCAAAATGTGTTTCGATTTTGCTCAAAATGTTTTTAGAATTCATTTAAGCTTTCTTTATTATTTGCCCAAAATTTATTTAAAAGACATACGTTTTTTTTAAATTTACTTATTTCGTTGGAATTTGGCAAAAAAATTTGGAATTTACTAAAATTACTTTTGGAATTTGCTAAAAATTGCTTTGGAATTTGCTAAAAATTGCTTTGGAATTTACTAAAATTACTTGTGGAATTTACTGAATTTTTTAAAAATAATTGATTAAACATTTATTTATAATTTCCAAAACATGTGTTTCGAATTTGCTCAAAATTGTTTGAGAATTTAATGAAATCTTCTTGGTTGTGACGCAAAATTGGCGTTAGAATTTGTTTACCATCTCGTTAATTTCTATAGAATAGCCTCAAAATTGTATAAAAATTTAAGGAGGGAAAAGATTAAAAAATCAAAAACTTACAAATGTCAGTAGTGTCAGCCACTGTTGGAGCTCCAGCGTCTTCATTGTATTTTATTTAATAGTAAACGTAACACGTTGCACACAATTTTCCTCTCAAAGAAACACTTGTTGGTCCAAGTCATTGTAAGTAAGGTCATTGATGCCTGCACTCGGATGAGAAACTGAATGAAAACGATAGTAAAAAGGATCTATTAGTATCACATGCCCGAAGGCATGTTTCCGGTTGTTATTATTTATGCACAAGGGGCCCGTTAGCTCTGTTTTGTTCCTCCTAAAAATAACTCTCAAACGAGCTGCGAGAACGGGATATCCACATCCCGGAAATATCCATCTAAAAGGCTATGTAAAACTGTAAAGTGTTCCGCAAATTCAAATTTTTCTTCGATTTGTATTTTAAATTGACGTTGAATTTGGAAATCAAATAAATTCCTTGTTTGATTTGATTTAAAAGTTGAATTTGAATATAACGAATTTACGAGCGCACAACAAGTTCACAAATGTGTTATGGCATTTGAATTTGAAAAGCAGCTGAATTATCAAGTAATTACCAAAGCTTGATTTGAATAAGTTGACTTGTATTTGAAAATTCAACTTCAACTTGAATTTTAAAAGAAGCGAAATTGTGAATTGAAGGCGTTTGCGTGAAAATCATATGAAAACTGCATTCTACGGGCAATTTCAAACAACAACGCGGCGTAATTTAATGAAATACTCGCTTTTTCTCATAGTTTTTTCATTAATTAGTAAACTGACACAACATTTAACACAATTGCTAGCACTACAGAAAACCAATCATTTACATACATGCATAAACACAATGTGTATAATAGGTATATTATGCATGAATTATTGCCTGGCTATAAATCTTATTTAGTGTTAACGCCGTTTCACATCCTCAAATTCGGCTTCGGACAAAAAGATGTCAACCTGAGTTGTTAATTAACGGAGGGGAGAATATTTCAAGGACTTTTAGCTATCAAGATACTTCAAAAGTCCCGTGATTAATTACACCCAATTGGCTGTGTTTTTTTTGCAGAAAATTGAAAGAAGCGAAAAGTTGCCCAAAATTAGAATTTTGCAAAGGGTAACCATCATTAAAAATCCCCATGTTAAGGTCCATTTAAATTTTCAGTTTTCGAATTTGGGAAAAATTCAGATTGACCTCAAGGTCAATAAACACAAAATGCAGACGAGATCATTGTTGAGAATACTTACATTGGGTTATGCTATCGACCTGTAATGGTCACGTCAAAGTCCCTTTGGATCATAGTACAGTGTATATAGTCTCTTTGTAACAACTTTATTTTTTCCACCCTTCGTACATATGTGAGCTACAGTGGGAGTCTCTTCATAACAACACCGTTTATAACAGCGTGTTCTGAATAACGTCAGGAAATTTACCGCACCTTTTACATGGAATACATATTAATTGTGCTCTCTATAACAGCATTCCTTTTGTGATAGCAAAATTTTGGGTTCCCTTGGACGCTGCTATAGAGAGATTCCGCTGTACATATTTTATGTTCTATAGCTATAACAACTTTTCTTTGTAACAATATTTTTCGCCCTTCTCTCCAGAGTTGTTATATAGAGACTTCACTGTAAAACGTTCCATTGTCAGTGTATTTCAGTTAAAATAAAGGTTCAAATGGTCAGTACAGTGGAGTCTCTCTTTATAACAACCCTGAAGGGAAGGGCCGAAAATACTGTTACAGGGAAATGTTGTTATAAAATACGTACTTTACATGTACGAAGGGCGTAAAAAATATTGTTGTTACATAGAAATATTGTTATAAAGGGACTTGTTATAGTGAGACTCCACTGTTTTGGAAGCCGTTGAAATCACTTTTATTTTCGTGGCATTGCGTATTATAATTCATGCGAAAACAGGTGAATAAAATTGGTCGGGAACTAGAATTTATATTTTCAATTGGACGTCAACCCTTTTACTCATACTCATCTTCATAAAACATGCACGTTTTATGATTTTATAAAGGGGCTATATGCGTATTTGACAAAACATAGGTATGTAGGTTCGACTATGGGTTAAGCATGAAGTCGTCGAAACGGAAAATGGAATTTCTTGCCATGATAAATCCCATAAAAAATTGTGGCGTAGTTAGGGTCCTCACTTTGGCAAGTTTTAAAAATTACAAAATTCAAAATTTGTTCTCCGGCGTTGTGGGTCGAACTGGAACCTATCTTTTACATATTTGGTAGTTATACCCAAGGTAGACTACATGCACAAATAAATTTGACCTGAAAGGCATTGGATACTTGGTGTACCTTACTTGTAAGTTGTCTTTGATTAAAATTTTGTGGTTTAACAGTACGAGGGTGAAGTACATAATTTGATCATCTCCACATGACCCTAATACATAAACTGATCATCTCCATGCACGCGTACTGCATAAATTGATCAAATTCACCGAAACGCCAAATCTATAATTTGTGGATAAAATTGAAATGCATATAATAAAATAATCCTAATTGTGAATAATGTGGACACACGAACTAACTATGACTACTAACGTCAATATTTTTAAATTATGTATATAACCCCTTACAAATCGCACTATAATAATTAAATTACCCATTATATGCTTGGAAAAACAAAGTTCCGACTAACGTTACAATACTAACTACAGGCAAAATTTCTTAAAAGCAAAACTAACTCACAATAAGTGACACGAATTCTGATAACGCGATACGCTACACACGCGCTACAGAAACACGCTACAGAAATTGGCTGAATGTTCTCGCCTTGCTGCTGCCTAGCCCAAAAATAATAAAAATAAGCTAAAAATACGTGTGGGTGCAGAATTTCATTGTCGTTCTTCTCTGTGAGTTGTATCCTGATCAGACAACAATTAGCCAAGTTATGGCGGTTTTTCCACGCGTAGTTTAAACGTTTGGCAGTTTTCCTATTTTTTGAACTGCACGCCAAAAAATCGCTATAACTTAGTTAATTGTTGTTGGATGAGGATATTACTTATGAGAAAGAATTACAATGAAATTCCGCACCCACACGTATTTTATCTTATTTTTATTATTGTTGGGCTAGGCAGCAGCCAGGTGGGAACATTCAGCCATGTCAGATTGTCGTTTTCTGGAGTTGATCGTTTTATGCGCAACCATGAAATGCAGATAGTCAATTTATGTATTAGGGTCGCGTGGAGATGATCAAATTATGTACTGCACCCTCGAGTATATAGTTAAATTAATTATTTTCAAAATTAATTTTTATTTAATTTTTTTTTATATTAATTTTTTTTTATATTAAATTATGTTTTATATTAAATTACTTTTTGTTTTAAATTATTTTGTATTTTAAGTAAATAATTTTTTAAATTAACTATTACTTTAAATGAATTATTATTAATCAACTGGTTGCCCTATAAGCTAACGTAGCTGTAACCTCCCGGCGGCGTCTATATCTCTTGCTCCCTGGCGGTGACCCCACAAGTTAAATAGGAGGGATCATTGGATTTCCCCCGGAAAGCAGCTGTTTGGAGATTGGAATGCTCCCATTTACCAAAAACGGCCTCCCCCCGCCATTGAGGTCAACTATCATCGGTGGATTGGTCACTGGCTCGGGCGTGGCATGGGCGCTCCCCGGAAACCAAAAGGGAAAAAGGGGAGGGTTACCACCCGGAAATTGGGGAGGTGCCGGTGGATTTCCAAATTGGAAACCGCCCAATCCTGGGGGTGCTGATGATGGCTGTGGCGGTGGTGCTGATGGAGAATAAATATTAACAACTTGAGATTGTTGCTCCCCGTGAAGGCTCATTGCTGGCAGACGGACGGGCGAGGGTCCAATGGCGTCGTTTGGAGGGGGCCGAGATCCGCCGCCATTTCCGGTCGTGTCTATGGATCCAACGGGCGCCATGTTGATGATGGACATAAAACTTGGGGAGCAGTGTGGGGGAGGAATCGGGGGTGGGGCGGAGGTGGTCGACCATTGCTGTTTGTCGGGTTCATGGAGGAATTGCCCGTGGTGGGAATTGCTCTTCCTGAGGATGTTTTTCTGAACATTTTTTTGCTCTTGCCTTCGTACGAATTCACCAACGTAGGCACGGAGAGCCGCGGTGTCTTTGAAGAAGCTGGGTGCCTTGAGGAAGGTTATGGCCCTGGCTGGGTTTCCATTTGCCGGAGCGAGTTCATGAAGGCCAGTTATCTGTGAGTTATGTTATGCAAGCAATTTACAATTCAGCAATTAACAATTCAGCAATTCTGCAATTTACGATTCTGCAATTTACAATTCTTCAATTTGCGATTCAACAATTTATAATTCATAAGTTTGCAATTCAGCAATTTACCATTCATCAGTTTACAATTCAGAAATTTTCACTTCAACATTTTGCGTTGGCAATGACTACAAATGGCCTTAAACTGGCAACGTTCTTGAGTTGTTTCGTTTATTCGTTTATTTCGTTAAACTTCAATCAAAATTCCTTTGGAATCTCCTTGAAATTGCCTTTAGAATTTAAATAACAATAATTTTAAAATTTAAGTAAAATTGCCTTTAAAGGTTAAATGGAATTGGCTCTATTTAGAATTTCATAGTAAAAATGCCTTCAGAATTTGTTTAAAATTGCCTTTATATTATAAAATTTAATTGAAATTGGCTTTTGATTTTAAGTATCATTGCCCTTTGAATTTAGTTAACATTGACTTTAGAATTTAAGTAACATTGCCTTTAGAATTTAAGTAAAATTGCTTCTGGAATTTAAATAAAATTGTCTTTAAAATTTCAGTGAAATTTACCTTCATATTTATGTAAAATTCCATTTCAAATTTCAGTACATGTAATTGCCCTTCAAATTTGAGTAAAACTGCATTTAAAATTTAAGTAAAATTACCTTTGAAATTTAAGTAAAATTGCTTTTAAGAGTAAGTACAACCTTTAAAAATTGAGTAAAATTGCCTTTAGAATTTAAGTGAAATTTTCTTCAACATGCAATTACAATTATGTTTAATATTTAAGTAAAATTGCCTTAAATTTTCGTTGGAATTTGTTGAGAATTATTATTATTATTATTAAATGTCTTTAAAATGTGAATGGGAGAAAAGATGAAAAAAATCAAAAACTTACAAATGCCAGAAGTATAAGCCTCGGCTGGAGTCTGAGCGTCTTCATCGTATTTCAAATGATAATAAATCCAACTCGTTGGACACATTTCCCCCTATAAACCGTTGTTGGTCCAAGTCATTGTCAGCTCACGCAAGCTTGCATTCGGATAACAAACGGAATAAAAACTAAAGTACTAAGAATATACTATGGTGAAATATGCCCCTAGGTGTGTTTCCGGTCATTGTCTAGAAGTCCGTTATTGTTTTTCCCTTCTAAAAATAATTTTTTCAAACAAAGAATTTCTCCTAGGATTACCTCTTGCATCTTTCTGGCATATGCAATTCTACATACAATTTCTACACCGAATTCTGAATTAACGGGATATCCACTATATTGGATATATTTACACTGACCATCCTTTCGTTCGAAGTTCCTTTTGTTCCTTTCCAAGTACAAATTCTGCTATAACTTGCTCATTGTTGTATTGCAATGATATCATGTATACATACACGTTTTAATATAATTTGATCTTGTTTATTATACTCGAAAAAATATTGGACAAAAGTATTTTTGAAAACGATTTTTAATTAAAACAGTTACATTCATGGTCTTTTACTAATAATTATGTACATGTTATAGTTTTAAACGAAAACTGATTTTAAAGATACATATAATTGTTGACTGCCGCGGAGTGCAAAGGATCCAAAGGGCTCAATGGAATTTGGGGGTGAGCATGTAGACGGCCTGAATGACGGGTCCAAGATTAGGGATTTGCCCAAAGTGATGCTTATAGCCGTCCATCTCCACCTTGCGACTCACCAGGCGAATCTCCGCCCAATCACCAAAATATTCCCACACGTCCCGGATGTCCGCCGCACGTGGCGGCCCTCCGAACTTCTCCCGATCGTATTCGATCGTCTCCAGGAGATACTTGAAGTTGCAATCTGGAATGAGAACATGTTAAAAGAATTGCTTGGAACAAGCTTTTGTATGTCTTAATACTGTTAAAAATTTCAATGGCTGGCTTCGCTTCATTATTATTGGAGTTAAATTTTAAAAAAATACTTCAAAAATAAATTTGGCACACCTTCAAGAATACTTTTTAAAAAACTCAATTTCGAGCACGCTAAATATTAATCTTTGAAAGCTTCAAAGATAAATTTCACAATCCTTCAAATATTAATCTTTGAAAGCTTCAAAGATAAATTTCACGCTCCTCCAAATATTATCTTTAAAAAACTCCAAAAATAAATATTAGCACACCTCCAAAAATAATCTTTAAAAAACTCCTCAAATATATTTTAGCACACCTTCAACAATAATATTTAAAACACTCCAAAAATAAATTTCGGACACCTTCAAAAATAGTCTTTAAACATCTTCAAAAATAAATTTTAGTACACCTTCAAAAATAGTCTTTAAACATCTTCAAAAATAAATTTTAGTACACCTTCAAAAATAGTCTTTAAACATATTCAGAAATAATCTTTACAAAAACATATTCAAAAATAAATTTTGAAAATCTTCAAAAATTTTTTTAAATAAATTTCGGACACCTTCCAAAATAATTTTTAAACATCTTCAAAAATAATCTTTGAAACTCTTCAAAAGTAATCTTTAAAAATCTTAAAAATGAATCTTTAAACCTCTTCAAAAATAAATTTCGGACACTTTCAAAAATAATCTTTCAAAATCTTTCAAAATAAATTTCAGGTACCTTCAAAAAAAATGTTTAAAAATATTCAAAAATAAATTCCGGGTATCTTCAAAAATAATCTTTAAAAATAATCAAAAATAAATTTCGCGCACCTCCAAAATTAGTATTTAAAAAACTCCAACAATAAAATTCGCGAACATTCAAAAATAATATTCAATAGCCTCAAAAATTATTTTCGCGTAGTTTCAAAAGAAATCTTTTAAAACTTCAAAAACAAATTTTGCGCGCATTCAAAATAAATTTAGAACTATAAGTTATACAAGGATTTAGAAAAAAAGGAATGTATAACAACTTCAAAAGGACATTTAAATCAATGAAAGAGAAAAAACAATACTTACATTTCCCAGAATTCGCTTTGAGACTCCGCTGGATCATCTCCTTGTAGGCGGGCCGGAAGCCAAATTCCAGGGCAATGAAGCTCCCACGATCCCAAACGCAGTCAAAGGGTCCAAATTTCTCGAAGGGGCAAGTAAAAATGTCCCCGCAGTAGATAACAATACGTCCATCCTGGCTGGAGTAGATGGACTTTTCCTCGTTAAATGTGAGGCCCAGATCATTCTCTTGACTCAGCTCCTCAATGGCCTTGGGCACGGCGTCCACCCCAAAGATGCTGTGGCCCAGATGGTACAGATAGGGGATGTCCTGGGTCTTGCCACAGAGCGGGACGAAGAACTTCCGGGACATCCCGCCCGACGTCATGTCCTCCACGCATTGTTGGAGCATCGTATGTGCACCGCGCTTGTGCCAGAACGTATTGTCGTGGTCCCAGATGTCCTTCCAGTACTTCACATTCCGGGTGTAATCCACTTTGTTTTGTTGCTCAGGCATTCTGGATAGAACAATTTCTCCGAAAATTCTCTTGTTCTAAAAATTCTCCAAAAACTCTACGCTCGATGCAAATTTTTCTTCGACAAAATTTCTCCGAATATCTTTGAATTACAAATTTTTCCTATACACAAAATTTCTCCGAAAATCTTCTATAGATAAAAATTTGTCCTATTAGACAACAAAATGCTTGGAAAATAAAAAAATATTATTTAAAAATGTAGCTGTTAGGTCGTTTGCTGTCAAAGCTGAATGATATTGATTCGTCTGTTCTGTCCCTTTTTATACGAAATTTCACCGTCGTATCTTACAATTAGTGGTAGTACGCCGGGCGTTGGTGTTCCATCTTTTTTTTTGTTGGGCCAAAAGCCATGGAAAATTTTCCATGAAATTTACAGTTCACTATAAAAACGAGATAAATTTATTTTCAAATATTCCACGAATAGCCCCCGAATTTTGGGGGGTTTCTCTATACATTTACAGTTATATTAAGTGTACAAGATAAAAAACTTCTCCCCAACGACTATATGTACCATTTTTTGTATTTACACTCCCACTCAAAGCCATGGAAAATTTTCATTAAAATTTGTATAGAACTCCAAATATAAAAAACAAGAATAATAAATTTATTTCATATTTTCTTCTGGTAATTTTTAGGTAATTTTTCTATACACACTTAAAATACACCCAATATGCAAAATTTCCTCCTGACTACCCTCATTTTTCCTCTTTGCTTTCTTATGAGGAATCCCCTTTTCGAAAAATCTCCCCTTTTTTCAGGGAAAATTACCACACGGCCTCCGCTGACCGGGCAGTAATTTTCCAAATAAATCTGTCTACATCCGTGGGCTTACAGCTTGTCTGCGACTTGTGCCTCACAAAAAAATGTCCGTAGTTACAAAAGAGCATGTGCGGCTCATATGGGAATTTAATAAAAAGTTGGGATTTATCTTTTCCCTTTACCCACAAATGTATTGGTAAACTGTGCCCTCCACGCTTTAATGAATGGATCTCTCACGAGCCGCATGTCCATTGGAGATTTCGTCAGCTGTTTATAATATTGAACGATTCCCCCACATCCGACCTCTTCACCCAAGGCGCCTGGATAATTACCCAATGAACAAGTTCATGAGGTTCATGGGAGAAGGAAGCTCTGAACCATCAACCTGGCTAGAATTACCGTGAAGTTAAAAAAAAATAAACGTTTATCATATTTGTAAACACACAGAGCCTTTCTAATTTATACAAGTTGGGAGCGAGAGATTTTTTTTAAATGGCTTGTTCAATGGTATTTAATGAGAATTAGTAGAATAGTCATTTGTCAATTACAAACAATGATCCGAAAATTAATTAGTAGAATGACAAAGCGCAGTATGTAATTTGTGAAATTTTCCTTGTTCGAATTTTGGTGGGAAACATTTTGCACTTCGTTATACAGTGGAGTCTCTCTATACCAAGTATCTTTATGACAACATATCTCTGTAACAGCATCATTTTTCCAGGACTTCGTAAAGTGCATATTTAAAGTGCGTAAAGTGCATATTTAATATTCTGTATAGCAACTTCTCCTTGTAACACTATTTTTCGCCCTTCCCTTCAGAGTTATTATATATAGAGATTCCACTGTATTTATGTCAACTAAATATACATGGAATCTCTATATAACAAGCATCTCTATAACTATATTTTTCATATAAGAAGATTGGTCATTCCCCCGTAGCATTTATATACATTATGTACAGTGGAGTCTCTCTACAACAAGTCTCTTTATAACAGCATTTCTGTATAGCAACATTATTTTTTTCACCCTTCGAACATGTAAAGTACGTATTTTATGTTCTATATATAACAACATTTCTCTATAACAACATTATTTGCCCTTCTTTGAATGCTGTTATAGAGAGACTTAACTGTACTACGGTATTCGATGAGATTTAACCTAGTAGAATAGTCATTTGTAATCAAAAATCTGCAAATCAATCAGTTGAATGACAAAGCAGGCTATGGAGTACAGTCGACTCTCTGTATAACAGTCCCCTGTATCACAGTATTCTCGTTATAGCAGCAGCAAAAAATGCTCCCCTCAAAAACTTTCTCCGTTTGTTAACATAGAAATGGCTGTTCTCTATAACAGTTTTTCACTATAACAAGCGAAATTTGATGCTTTATAGGGTGCTGTTATGGCGAGAGTCGACTGTAGCACATTAATTTGTGAAATTTTCCGTTTTTTGAATTTTGATGGGAGCCATTTTGCATTTAAATTTTGTCATTTAGCATCGGACAAGCTCGTGCATAAGAGATTTCTTTTCTGGAGCCTCATGCGCGGAAGATACGACAAAACTAAGGCAAGGAAATTAATGAAAAATCTATCAACACAAAAATTGAATAAAATTCTATGTAATAAAAATGAAATGCTTAGAAAATGTTCTCGTGTAGAATGTAAAAAACCATTTAAAGACTCAAAGCTTTCAGCGATTGTTTGTAGACCACTATATCGAGACGATTTGCCACTGTATCGGTTCGTGGATGAGGCAATCCCAAATGTTGCTCCGCAGAATGACAAGTGTCATTTTTGAGATGTCCATTCTGCCCCAGGAGTGGGCTGACTCTCACAAGTTGCTCTGATGCATGATGAAATTGGATGGACAGATTTAAAAGAAAGAAAAAATGGTTTAGTAAACACTTTTTTTATGCTCGAGGAAAGTGCGGGCGTGCGACCAAAGATCAAGTGTCACATTGAGGAAGAGTAAACTTTGGAGAAAAAAAAATTATTCCTGACATTTCCTTTAGTAGACATTGAAACGGAAAATTTTCCATGGGAAAATCCTCCTTTTTTTATCATGCCTCATTTTTTATGGCGGCTTTTCAAATTTTTTTCTATTTAGTAACTTTTTTTATTTAATACTTTTTTTAATATAACTTTTTTAAATATAACTTTTTGTTTAATCTATCTTATTTTTTTATAAATAAACATGCAGTCATGAATGACAGCTTGCTGAAAGAGCATTTATAAATATTCCTGATGTGCTATGAGAATGTTCACGGCATTACTGAAGATAATGGAGAGCAAGGTGAGGATGAGACTTTTATCCGCGTAGCAAAAGTCGCCAATGTGAACTCGAACGGGACGGCGGATGGAGGCATGAAATCGTCGAGTGAAGGACCAATCGGCGGATTTGAGGCTCAAGATGCCCCACGAGGACCAGGAGTGAATTACACGGACGGATGCCAGGTGCACTTCCGCCATTTGATTCCAGACAACAAGAAGGATGAAGAGTGTAGCAGCTCCGACGAAGACGAGTCGGACGACGGGGATTCCTCGGGCGTTCAATGCCCCGTAGAAGCTCAGGGCGAGTATGCCCAGCATTCCGGCCTCCAACTTGGCTAACATATCCCGGTAGATTGAGTCGGCAAGCTGCTGCAATACTTGGATTTCCCGGTACAACGGAAGGAATGAGGCTTCCAGGTGATTTGGAATTGTTCCGGGCTTGAATCTGAAAAATAATTAACTCATTAATTTCAAGACGAAAGGGAACGGAAGACTGCGGGAAAGACCAAGCACATTTTGTAAATTTTGGAAACATTTTCAGAGAAATGACTTCGTTATAATAAAGCATTATTGTGTTGATTTTCTGGGCAGCATTATTCGTTAGGTACATTTTTTTTATAAACTTTTCATTGCGAAAATCTGTATTTTTTTCAATTGCATTTTTTGAAAAATGTTTATTGACAAAATCTGCATTGTTTTTTAATTGCATTTTTTGAGAAATTTGTATTGTCAAAATTTGCATTGTTTTTTGGTTGCATGTTTCAAGATATTTTTCATTGTCAAAATTTGTTTTTTGTTTAGGTTTCATTCATAGAAAATACTTTTTTTTTTATTTTTGAGAAAATTGTCACAAGTTTTTAGGCGATGTATATTTGAGAAATTTCTCACCATATTTGTTGGTTGCACTTTCTGAGAGATTTCTATATTTATTTTTATCAAGTTATGCATAATTAAATTACGTATTGCGTTCATAAAATTCTAATTTGGTTTTCAAAAACATTTTTTTTGCTAGTATAAAATATTAATTTTAGAAAGCAGATGTGTTGCTTTCATAAAAGTCTGCCTTTATTTTCGAAAATATTTGTTTTCCTTTCAAAGAAGTCTAATTAAATTTTTGAACATGTTCATACCTATATTACTTTTTAAATTCACAAAATTCATAGTGCTTTCATTAATGTTGCACAACTTCCACATAAACTCTTTAATTTTGTAAAAACATTTAACGCCAGTTCAAAAATACAGTCGAACCTCTCTATAGCGGTTCCTCTTAAATCAACATATTTTCCCCGTTATAACGAAGAACTTTACAGGGAACAGAAATTTCAATGTTAACAATTGGAGAAAGTTTTTGAGTGAACCATTTTCAGCCACCGGTATAGAGAGAAAACCATTATAAGGGAGCCCGTTATAGAGAGGTTCGACTGTATTAGGTATAGTTAAGTGTGTTTTTCCATATATATAATGTTTGCGTGAGTATACAATTTAGAACAATTTTGGTATAAGTTTGAAAAAATTACGGACTGCAAGCAGCTGAGCATTTTAGGAAGACAAAGGAAATAGCAGCCAACCAGAAGATGAAGGGTCATTTGCCCCCATTGGAAGACCCAGAAATTGAAATGGATCACTCCCCACAAGGCTCGTTGTACTCCAGAAAGGCTGTTGGAGTCCGTCGATAATGAAGGAAGGAATTGCTTTTTCTCCGGGTGGCACACCACATTCATGACATTAGTAAAGATGAGGAAAACGGCAAAAAAGAGTACAGATTTCACAATTCTAGATATTTTCGTAGTATGCACGATGGAATCCGTTCGAAATTTTTCTAGAACATTAAGGTTACGATTTAATTTTTGCAAATAATTTTTGCAAATAATTTTTGCAAATAATTTTTGCAGATAATTTTGCTAAATGTTGGTTTTTATTCATGTACGACAGAAAAGCAAAACAGAATATTACCAGCAAATTTCTTGGCGCTCCGTACGTACTCATTGATATGAAGCTGAAATACTCCGTAATTCCGCAGGGAACATTGCCCATAAATAAAAACGTAAGTATGGGAATAAGCAACAAATCCCAAGCTAATCTTGCTCCTAAAATCTACCGTCGGATCCAAAATTTCCAGGATTCCCCGGGCGCAAATGAAGAGGTCATAAAGCAGATACGTGGCAAGCGCCTAGTACACCGTAATTTGTCTGGATCGCGAATTTTTAAACTTGACCACACTTTTATCCCTACACCAAGTGTAGGGGCTTCCTCCTGAATAGTATCCTAAATTTAGGCACCAAATCCAGCACCATCCAAATTTTTCCCCATTCATTTTTCGTCCTTGCCTACTCTGCTTTCAAATTTGGTCTGGTGTCTCTTTGAATTGGTAAAATGCTCTTGAGAAATGCAGAGGTCAATACAGACGCTTGCGAAATTTCGGAGAAAAACAAGTCAATTTTGAGCAAAATGCTTACGTTACACCAACTAAGTTATACCATTCGATTTTAGAGGCAAGGTAATTACATAGATAATTCCATAACATTATATACGTATAGATAATGACACATGAGGGTAATATGATCGCATGAAGCTATATGTCCTTAGATATCTACATATATTCCCTTAGATGCACAAAATTTTGAAGTCGTTTATCAAATTTCACCGCAATGGCATTACAATTGCGAAAGTCTTGGTGTTTTTGCATTTCCTTCTACCTCCTACCACCCACTTGTTTTTACTTTATACCAATGTTCCTGTATTTAATGGAGTGTTCAGGAAATGCAAAATTACTATAACAGATTATTACACGTTCACCATAATAAGATTAATACATTTCCAACAATTGATCCATTTTCTAACGACGCGTAATCCTCAAAACGTCATGCCAAATACATGTGAATTCGTATACAGTGCAAATTTTCACGTACACCTTTGATGCCATGTTAAACCGTAAAAATAACTAGCTGGTAATTAGAATGGTAGCCGCATTGCTCAATATGATGGAGAGTATGGTGAGGATCAAGCCCTTGTCGGCAAAGAAATACTCGCCAATCTGGACCTTAATGGGCCGGAGGGAGCGATGAAAGCGGACAAAAAATTTGTCCTCCCTGTGAAATCTCCAGGATTCCAGGACGACGACGGACGTGGCGTAAACCTCCGCCATTTGGTTCCAGAAGGCGAGGAGTATAACGGTGCAGCAGCTGCCCACGACGACCAGACGGATGGCTCCTGCGGAGATGTGCACAGCTCCGTAAATGCTGACGTTGATCATATTCAGCAGCAAAGCCTGGACCGTTGCTAGCATATTCCTCAACAGGCGATTCTGGACCTGCTGAAATACTTGCATTTCCTTGTACAGTCGCTGGAAGGTTCTTCTGGGGAGGTTTTCTGTACCTTCCGGATTTCCTGGGCATCTATATTCAAATATATTTGTAAAGTATAAATTTACAGAAATTGCATTTGCAAATGACAAATTTTCGCACGATAAATTTGCAGAATATGCATTTGCAAATGACAAATTTTCGCACGATAAATTTGCAGAATATGCATTTGCAAACGACAAATATGCGCACGATAAATTTGCATAATATGCATTTTCAAACGACAATTTTGTGCACGATAAACTTGCAACAATACATTTCCAAACGACGAATATGCTCACGATAAATTTGCAGAATATGCATTTGCAAGCGACAATTTTGTACACGATAAACTTGCAATGTTACATTTGCAAACGACAAATTTTCGCAGGATAAATTTGCAGAATATGCATTTGCACGCGACAATTTTGCGCACGATAAATCTAACGAAAACACATTTGCAAACAACCAAGCGGACGATAAGTTTCCAGAAAATACAATTAAACTAAAAATTTCGCGCACTAAAAATTGTAGAACATACTATTGCAAAAGAAAAATTTGCGCACGATAAATTTGCAGAAAACATCTCTTCCTCGGCAAACATCCCTACGATAAATTTTCTGAAAATACACTTGCAAACAAAAATTTGTGCACGATACATTTCCAGAATATACACTTAAAATAAAAAATTTGCTCACGATAAATTGGATGAAAATACACTTGCAAGCAAACATTTTGCGCACGCCAGCTTTTATAAATTACAATTGCGCACAATAAATTTGCAACGATATATTTTCTAACGACGAATTTCTTCATATCGACTAACAAAGTCCGTTAGTCCTGAATGAGTTTGAATAAATTTGTAACGCATCAATAAAACTCACCTAAGACAAGCCAAAATACGGGGAAGTCCCAAAAAATACGACGCTACCACCGTGTACATAAGATACTGGGTCCATTGGAACGTATTGTAAGTGACATGGAGTAAGGCAGAAGCCGCACGAATCGCCTTTGGCAGTTGATCTGGATTCGAGGAGAGAGATGTGACGAAATTTATTTTGCCCGGCTTCCTCATCAGGACTAGTGTATATGTAAGCAATAGGAAGGAGCTGCAGATGATTTGGCAAAAGAATATATTCCGGACTAGCTTCCGTCGTGCTATCGGGCCTGTTTTAAATTTCCCTGAAAAAGTCACAAATATACAGGTGCCATCTGGCGCTATAGTAAACCCCATTTATTATAGCGCCAAAAACGTATGACAATTTATTGCATGTAATATATTTCATAAACACATCTGTACATACATACACAATCAATTTTCAAGCGTCATTCGTAGATATATTTCCAATATATTTCGCCAATACATTTCCAGCCACTTACTCTCAAATCTCCCAGAATATTCCAAATACTCGTTCGTGGTCTGATGTAACTCTCCGTAGGTCTCCAAGGTACACCTGACGTAACTCAGCGTGTAGATGCAGACGTACATAACATAAAATATGGCCAGCCTCCGTCTAAAATCCTTTGTTTCCGTCACAGTTTGAAGGAGTCTGAAGACGATGAAAAGGAAATACAAGAGATAGTTGCAGGTTAATGCCCGGATTGTCCATTTTCTCCCTTTACTCCCATTGAAGCCCATCCTGTGGGTTTTGCGACACCATTTGTACGGAGAATTCCCTGTCCAGTAGCCAAAATTTAGGTTGTAGGCCCAAGACCAATTAAATTTTGGGGACGTTCCCGCTTCATTTAGTTTGTGAAAGTCAAACATTTCCATTTCGACCTGCGTGGAATTCATTGTAAAACTGTGAATATAATGCATTTGTACAGTATGTGCTATAAGAAGGTGTTGGAACTACTGGTTTTGCCTGTAAAATGGCTGCGGGTACAAAAATTTTGGCATATTTGTATATGTCATTGATCGTTTTGCCTGCAAATTTTGCAAAAGCATTCCCGTTATGTATATATCCGTATAAACAATATAATGTAATGCATACCAGTATGTACATATATGGTTTCGTATGTATATACATACATCCATTATCATTATGGCTTACGTTACAATCATTATGGCTTACATAATAATTCATGAAAAAAATATTACCAGCAATTATGTCATTAAAGTTGGAAAGCGTCCACGGAAATTTTAGATATTTAATCCTTCTTCAGTCGTTAAGCTTGTTGCTTTCCATTAAATGGATGAACGTAAAAAAAAGAGCCGTAGGTGATAATTATATCGCAATATTGGCAGAAATTTTCTACTATATTATTTCGTTGTTTCATTAAAAATAGGGTAGCATTGATACACGGAAATTTTTCCGCGTTCCAACGTACATGGAAAAATGCAGCAGCTATTAATAAGCAAGGACAATGTTATTACGCTGCGCAATACTTTTCCATCCCAAATGGAACCACGACTTTAGGTCAGTTTTTCGTAAAAGCAAAATACGGCTATGCCAAAAATTGCCAAAAAAGGAAGCAAAAATATATTGAGAAATACTTCATTTTCTCTGCGAATAATATATAGTTTTTCCTGAAAATGTATACGGTCTGTAATCAGGAAATTTTACCTAAACGGTGGAGTCAACAACATTGAAAATTGTTATTGAGAAATGCTGTTATAAGGAACATTGAATGTGTCTACAAAATGTACGAAGAGCGGGGAAAATGTTCTCTCTTACGCGTACAAGAACTCAGAGCGTTCTTTGTTAAGTTTATCAATATTTATCGCAAGGAATGACATCTGAAAAAATTTGAATTAAAATTCGAATTAAAATACTTTTTTTTCCTAACTATGAATACAAATGAAAATTTCGGATATCTTAAAGATAATTTCTAATTCCAACACAATTTTAATAAAATATTAACACATAAATATACTAGCAATAAGTATATTCAAATACTTTTCGAATACTTTTAAGAATTTATTTGTAGCAAAATATGGCATAATTTGTAGCTACAAATAAATGTAAAATCAATACAAAAACTTATAAATTGACTCCGATGCACTGATTTCGCAAAAATGGATGCTTTTAGTAGTGTTAATGATTCAATTACTGTCAATTGCAAAAATCATTGCTGCAATACCTTGATTTTGCAAAAAAAATCTTGCCAAAAGGCGAATAAAGTATCGACATCCAAATGTTAACGTTTGAATATGAATTTAAATTTCGAATGTATTATTTGTAATTATAAATTCCAATCAAAATATTTTTCTGACAAAAATATGGATACTATTTCCGATTAAAATACTGAAAAATTTGGATATAGTTCCGATTTGAATTCGAATGCCGATTCGGATGCCATACCTTGCGTTTTATGCATGACGAAATCTGATGAAATGGTACAAGATATGGGAATATTGTTGGGCACAAACCGGATTATGCCAAGTCACCAGACACTCTTATGTACACGAATTTGCACCAGCATTTAGTATGCACGCGCAATAACGCTCTCCTTGTTCCCTGAAGTGGATAAATAGTAAAACGCTCAGAAAAATTTGCGCTTATCCATACCCTGAGATGATCATGGATACGTAAGGCTTGTGCTAAACAGCACGTTATGAATGTATAGGTACGTCCACCGAAATTGAGATAATGGGATAATCCTACATGTTTCCATGACATTTTTGTGATTAACTTCCTTGTTCCCACATTTCCTGACATCCTCTTTCCTGAGTATCTATGCTTTAATTAATGTCCAGCGGCTCCACCCAGGAGTAGAAAAAAACACTGGAAATTATTAAATTATCAGATATGTGGATAACAGGAAATGTTGTGTTTGAGACGCGTTTATTAACCCACACAAATTGTTCCGACTTTGCCAACATAAACGATGGATGTTACAAAGCTAAATAATCAAACCAATTACATATTTGGCTCTGGAAAGTTTTGTGCAAAGGCTTATATCACCGCTTATTTATACGGAATTTTGGGATCCTTCCTGTTAATTAACTTATTTATGGAATCATGTTTCATTTTACAAAAACGCGGTTGCACAAACAAGTTATAGATACCCCAAATAAGAGTTATTATGCAGTGCAGAAATTTGTTACATATTTTTCCCGATGTTTTTGTATTTTCCATATATATATATATATAGTCAATTCTCTCTATAACGGTTTAACAAAAACCAGCCTGAAAAACCGTTATAATAAATAACCGATATAAGAAAAACCGTTAAAAAACGGTTTTAATGGTGGGGAATTCAAAATTCCCGAACAGCCGGTATAGAGTGTGAGGGTGTGGCATAAATCCGTTATAGCAAGAAGGAATTTATGGGGGGGGGATTGAAAAATTTTAAAAAGCCGGCATAGCATGTGAGGGCGTGGTTTAAAGCCGTTACAGTGGACTCTCGCTATAAAAACCATGAAGGGAAGTCAGAAATGGTTGTTACATGGAAAAGTTGTTATATGGAACAATTAATATGTACGCTATATATACCAAGGGTTGAAAAATAAAGTTGTTATAGATTAAAAGTTGTTATGAGGAGAGTTGTTATAGACAGAATTCACTGTATAGCAAAACAGAATTTATGTCGGGGATTCAGAAATTTGAAAAAATCGGTATGGCATGTGTGGGCGTGGCCTAAAATCGTTATAGGAAAATACTTTTATTAATTGGGGATTCAGGGCTTTCCCGGTATAACGAAAAAACCGTTATAGAGGCAGATTTTAGCATTAAAATGGTCACGGGCGGGTTTGTGAACACCGTTACAGTGCGAAAACCGTTATCCGGTCCGTTATAAAGAGAAGTGACTGCATGGGGTTTTGAGGCTACACGCAGTGGAGTCTCTATATAGCCACATTCAAGGGAAGGGCGATTAATGTTGTTATAGAGAAATGTTGTTACACATGTGTTACACATGTTCTGCAGAACATGCTTTTTGGGGCAAAATGATGCTAATGCTAAAGTACAAAAATCGGACTTTAAATAGGTATTTGCATGTGTTTTAATGCTAATTGCAGAATTCTATTCCAGGTACAGTGGACTCTACAGTCGACTCTCACTATAACAGCTCTCTCTATAAAAGCAAGCTTACTATAACAGCAGCCTGAGATCCCTCCGAGAACTTTTTAATGTTAACAGTTCCTTCTATAACAACACTTGCTATAACAACATTTTACTATAACAGCAGGAATTTTCCTTCCCCAGACCACATTTCTCTCACTACAATAGTATTCAGCCACCACCAAGTACCCCTTTAACATTAATTATTTCTCTATAGCAGCACTTGGACTTGTCAATAACACAAACGTATTCCGGTTTCAACGAAAATTCAACATTTAAAATACAATTGCGTAAAAATATTGATCAATACATTTTATTACATTTTGAAGCTAATACAGTGGAGGCTCTCTATGTAGCAAGTCTCTTTATAACATTTCTCTGTAACAACATTATTTTCCCAGCCCTTCGTACAAGTTAGCTGCATATTTAATGTTCTATAGGTATAACCCTGTAACATTACCCCTGTAACATTAGATTTCCCTGTAACAATATTTTTTGCCCTTCCCTTCAGAGTTGTTATATAGAGACTCCACTGTACCTGGAATTAGTTTATATTAATAAATATTTTTTTACCGAACTTTCGATAACAGATGCTCGCTACAACAGCACAATTTCATGTGCAGATAGGATGCTGTTATAGTGAGAGTCCACTGTAAATCATTTGGCTTCAGCGTGGCATTTAGTTTCAATATTTTACTCGCTCAAAAAACGTTGTGATAGGGAACTTCTAACACGTGTATGTATTCTATTGTGAAGGGCGAGGAAAAATATATTGTGACAGAGTAATGTTGCTGCAGAAATATTGTTATATGGAACCAGTTCATAATGGATAAATGCTACGGGGGACTGGAAAAATTTTGTTATAGAGAAAATATTGTTATAGAGAGGATTGTTGTAGATTGACTCGAGAAACCACTTCCTCATCATTTGACCTTGTTTATAACAAACACTTCAATGGCTTCGGGTAATCAGTATGGTGGCCGAATTGCTGAATATAATGGATAACATGGTCAAAATCAAGCCTTTGTCCGCAAAGTAGAACTTGCCCACGTCCACCCGCACCGGTCGCAAGGACTTGTAGAAGCGATGAAAGTAAATGTTTCCCCGATGGAATCTCCAAGAGGCAATAACGGGCTTGGACGTGGTGATCACTTCCGCCATCTGATCCCAAAATGCCAGAAGCACCAACACACTGCAGGCCCCCACCAGAAGGAACCGAGGCGCAGCCGTCGGATTGTGTGCCGCCCCGTAAATGCTCACCGTAAACATTCCCAGGAGCAACGCCTGGACGGCCGCAACGAACTCTCGCAATTGGCCGTTTTGCCACTGCTGCAACACTTGAATTTCCCGGTATAGCCTCCAGAAGTCTTTCCATGTGACCAGAGCTCCTCCTGGGTTTCCGTCGGGACATCTGTTCACAATATTTGTTTTCTTCAGGTATTTTTCCCAAAAACGTATTTCATTTTTTAGATAAAAAAATTGTACCAAGGAATGACATCCGAACAAATATGAATTAAAATTCGAATTAAAATACATGTTTTTCCTAAATATGAGTACAAATTTATATTTATAATAATTTAATTTTGGAAAAATTTATGTATCCAAAATAAAAATTCTAATTCCAATACAATCATATGTATTTAAATATTTAGACATATGCGAATGCGTTTTCTAATACTTTTATAATTCTGTTGAAAAATTATTTGAAATGCACTCTGGCATAATTTGTAGCTTAAAATAAACGCAAAATCAACAAACAATATTGTAAATTCATTCCTCAACTGTGATTGTGCAAAAATCGATGCTTTGACGGGCGAAATATTTATATTACTGCCAATTGAAACAACCATTGTTACAGTAAATGTATTGATTTTGCAAAAAAAAACTTGCTCGAAGGCAGGAATTAGCAATACAATGAAGGAATTTTCTAACCAATGAAGTATTGTAATCCACATGTCAAATTTTGAATGCGAATTTGAATTTCGAATGCATTTATAATTCTAAATTCCAATTCAAATATTTTTCTGACAAAAATATGAATGCTAATTCCGATTAAAATGCCGGAAAATATGAATATAATTCCCAATTTGAATTTCAATACAGATTCGGATCCTAAATCTTACAACCTTTCGGTTTACCTAAGGCACGCTAGTATCTTGGGTAGTCCAAAAAAGTATGTGGCCGTCACGGAGTGAAGTAGAAAATTTGACCATTGGAAGAGGTTAAGTCCGAAATGAATTATCGCCAATCCGATTCGGAGCGCCAGAGGCAAGCTCATTGGTTGTGGAAATAGAGATGTGAGGAAATGAATCTTCTCCGGTCGCTTCAAAACTGGCACGGTATTGGCTAGTGTTAGCACCACGCTGCTGAAAATTTGGACTTGAAATACGGTTTTAATCAGGGAGTTCCACGCAATTCGAGGGGTTTTAAATTTGGCTGTGAAAAAAACAGACGACCACAAATTACATTCAAGTTTGGAAAACATGTGCATTCTCAATACTTTGCCCAGAAATGAAAAGTAAAATAGAAATTTATGGTGCCATGATTAATATAATATTTGACAATTAATGGAAAATTTAACAATTAATTGAAAATTTAACAATTAATAGAAAATTTAACAATTAATAGAAAATTTAACAATTAATAGAACATTTAACAATTAAAATAGAATATTTGACAAAAACCTTCATATTTTTCAGCGAGGTTCAGGTACTCGTTAAAGTTCGTGTGCAACCTCCCATACGTCTCCAAGGAGCATTTGGCATACGTCACGGTATAGATGCAAACATAAAGTCGATAGAAAATCCCAATGCTCCCTTTAAAGTCCCTCGTCCTCTCCATAACTTGACCAAGTCTGGCAACGATGAATCCGGCATACAGCCCGTAGCAAAAAAATGTGGCCCAAGCAAAAAATTTGCGTCGCTTGCTACTCACAAAGAGCATTCGATTGGCGTCATTGGACCATTTGTAGGGCAAAACGCCCACCCAAAATCCAAGACTGGAATTGTAGATCCAGGCCGGATGAGATCTGTGGGATTTCTCTGGCATAGCAAAAGTGTCAAAGGCTTCAACGCGGGCTCTTTTCCCCTTCATCGTGCCAAATGGGACCGATTTCAAGAAGCTCTTTACATTTAGAGAACCTCACTAATAGTGGCAATATGCCCCAATACAAAATATTGGAACGAAAATGAACGACGATGCAACTAATGCGACAAGTAAAAATTTCGCTATTTTCTACCTTCCCATATTCGTTAGCGTCATACGGCTTGAATATGGGTATGTATGTATAGGATTATCCACAATTGTAGTTAATACGAAATCAATAAAAGATCCATTGGGCAATTTACATGTGTGTGCAAAAAATTATATCAGCATACTAAATAATGTGTCATAAGCCGTTCTGGCTGCTAAAACCCGTAATTTTCTTCAGTTATTTAACTGGGCCAGCCTTTTCTGTGAGAAAATTAGTCTATTTACGGCTTCACAGTAAATATGTAGTCAACAGAAGAATTTGGAGCAATATGAGCCGTTGTGGTTACAAAATATTGTACTCAAAAATATCCTGGAGCATATTGGCGCAAAAGGCAAGACGCCCACATTGGAGCCATCCATTTGCGCATATGGAGAAAGGATGCATACTGCCTGATAATTATGGATATTGTGTAGCACGAATTAATTTGGTAATAATAACTTTTTTTAATAAACACTTCGAATGATGCTGTGTTGACCACGGCTCGATCAGCAACACTTGACTATTCAGCTAGGTAATGTATGTATATCATGTGCATGTATACGTACTACTGTGTCTTTTGGTTATTATCGTAGTTACATCAGTATAAATGTCGTATTAGTTATAGATACCTATATAGAATTCGGAGTCATTAGAGCTGGTAACAATTAATTATGGTAATGGATATCATTGATATCAACTATATCAACACACCCAGGTATCTTTGATTAATGATGCTAAAGTCCTATGTACTCAAATAAACAAATTTCATTTTAATTAGGTACGTGCATGTGTTTTAAAGCAATTTACAGAATTTTATTTGAAACATGATGATTTGGCTTCAGCGCAGTATTTATAGTTTCGATATTTTGCCTGCTGGAAAAATGAATGTTGTTATATAGCGAACTTTTAACACATGTATTCCATTGTGAAGATCGGGGGAAAATACATTACAAAAATTTGTTGTTATGGAAGTAGGTATGTACAGTGGAATCTCTCTATAACAGCACCCCTTATAATGGCATGTTCTGAATAACGTCAGGAAATTCGCCGCACCTTGTACATGGAATACATAATAATTATGTTCTCTATAACAGCATTCCTTTTATAACAGCAAAATTTTGGGTTCCCTTGGAGGCTGTTATAGAGAGAATCCACTGTATTGTGATATAGAACAAGTTCATAATGTATAAATGCTACCGGGAATGCCAACTCTTGTTATAGGGAAAATCTTGTCATAGATAAGATTTGGTGTTATAGAGGTACTCTACTGTAGATCAATGCATCTTTTTTCTTTATGTATTAAAATTTTTGAGAGCACCTTAGAGAGCAACATTCACAAAACAGATACTAAAAGCGTTGTTATAACGGGGAAATTATGTTAATTCAAGGGCAACCGTTATAGAGAGAGTGGTGTCGACTGTATTTACATTTTTTAAATCCACCCGAACCACGATTTCGAGTGATCCTCCATATTACTAATCCCCATTTAAGATTTACACGCCACGTATTCCCTCTTTGTAAATTTTTCAGCTCGAGCCCAACCATTACTACGCATATATTTATTGTATGCATACATATCGCACAGTCTGGCTGAGTAAGTCAGAAGTCTAGTATAAACTATATAGAAGAGGACTGCAAGATATACTTTGGTATATGTATTGCCAAACTAACCAATAGTCATCTCGTCGAGTCTTCAGTCAATTGTCCTAGTGCCGTTGCTGTCAGTTGTGCGGAATACAAATTGTAATTAAATTTTGTGACAGAAATTTGCTTTTCAAATAACAAATATTATCAGCTCGCACTTTGTCTAACAACTTCAACGCTGCCTCGAAAGTCTTCAATAAACATTGTGGGGTCGACAAAATAACCAATTTGGTTTAATTAAAAGCACGATTACAAAATAGATTTGATGCCTGCTGGGTTCCAAATAATATTGACTGCGGCTCAATTGAGTTTTTATATTTTCCCATCCATTCTACATATGCATTACCTTGTGCTTTCCTTGATGACGTTTTCCCCGCACCATTGCGGTCCCTACACGTTCATCCGGAGAAACAAATAATGCGTAGGTATTGCAGTATCACCCACGGACGACTATTTAAATTCCTCAATTTTTACACCCACCTGCAATGCGTTGTTCAGCTCCATCGCGGATCGCGGGCTTCGGTTTGGCGTGCTCAGGGACGTTTTAATTGTACAAACAACAGAAATTGCCTATTAAAAAGATACTTAGCAATGTACACGTACACATTTTTCAATAAACAATTAAAATGTCACAAAAGGAACTAATTGTTACAAAACGAAGGCACTCATGATATAAAAATTGCTCTGGCGCTCACTGGAGACCACAGCAATCATGTTTACTCATTGTTGCGTCATGTTATAGATACACAATAAAATAGCATATCGTCGTTTAAGTGTCAAAGTTGACCAAGTTCGTTTGTCTAAAATGCAAACCTGACTAACGGAGTTTTTGTGCTGGAATTCGTAAGGTCAAAGTTGACCAAGTGCACCCATGCTTTCAGGCAGGGCGCCTTATCTTATCTATAGATAAGTCAAGTCTTGGTCAACTTTGGTCTTACGAATTCCAGCACAAAAGCTCCTTTATTCAGGTTTGAATTTTTGATAAAACCAAATTGGTCAACTTTGATGCTTATATACACAATGATATTAAATTACAGCAGATAAAATAGTTTATAAACCCAATTTTACAATGCCAGACAGGACAATATGTCGTGTAATTAGAGATGCAAAGTACGTTAAGAATACATGGGCGTATATAAAGTAATTATGTATAGTAATTGTGTATACACGTGTATACAGTATTAAGTACAAAGGCCCGGAAATGAAAAACGGAAGTTTCCGCCATGTTAAATCCCATAAGAAAATAGGGTGTCATAAGGGTCCCCTCCCCCGTTGCATGTGTTTGACCGTGCAAAATTTCAAATGGTTTTTTCTCTGGTTGTAGGTCAAACTGGCCCAAACTAAGTTCACATTGGATCATCATATAGTTAGGTGAATATGTGGTAAAAGTTTCGTTTAGATTATGCTTAACCAATGCATGACCTTTATTCGTAAGCACGTTTTTATTGACAATACTCAAATTCAACGTCATTATAGCAATATAATTTTTTAAAATAGTTACATAATTGTATAGCACCCAAATAATTTTGCGTATAAATTGCCGTAAGGTCTAACTGACTGTCGGTTTTTGCTTAAAGACAAGAAAGTGTGCGAATTATTTCAATCAGTTGTTTTGCTTCAATTTTGCTTCCACTTCTGCCTCGTTTTCCAACTCCCATATGTAACGATTAACACACATTTCTATTGAAAACTAATGCTGAACGTTTTTTCAAAATTTCTTGCGATTGGTAGGATTTACTTAATTTTGAACTTCCACTGGTCTCCCCTTTTTAATTTCCGAAGTGCTCACATTATTTGCTTCTGCCAAACCACTCTTTAGACACCAATAGTAATTGAAATTATGCGGATCGACTTCACAGCACGTCTTGCCTCGTCAAACACTTTAAAGGAAGGGACGTGTGTAACTAAAAAATTGCTGCAGTCAGCACGTATGACGTTGGACTCAAAGTTACATGGGTTGCTAGAAGGGCAAAAATCTATAAAAAGGAGATGAGTGATGTCAAAATTAAACTTCAAGATCTACAGCATATTTCAGAGAATGTCAAAGAGTTGGAGAACGAAATATAATTTATAAGAAGACGGCTTAATTCAAAAGTGCTGATAGTGCAACGATTGACTGAAACACGCATGGAATCCAAGAAAGATCTTGAAGAAACAATTTTGTAATTAGCAAGGAGGCACGACGTGGACCTTCTAATCGATGACATATGGAGAATGGGAAAACCGGAAGCAACCAGAACAAGATCTATCAGGATTGAAGTGCAAAAGTATAAGGACAAGGACGACTTACTCTCATTGACATCCAAAATCAGAAAGGACACAGAAACTGCAAATATATGCATATACACGGATGAAACGAAGATGCAGCGGGTGACGTGTAAGGCCTTCAAGGAGAAAGAAAAGGAAATAAAAACGCACGCACCTTCCACGGTATTCGTGTCCAAAGTACTCATCATGAACAAAGATGGAATTTCCACCACGTATGTATATGACGGGGACACGAAGTTAGCAGCGGAAAATGTTTCGAACTAAATATAATTATGTATACACTTTTTGCATATGCATGCAATCATAAGTGAGCATATCTTCAAATACTGTGCTAATATACTTTTAAGTATTTGTCACAAAAATTAATTACAATTTAAGTATATGTATAAGACACGTATAACATATGTATGTGCAACATAAAACAACGATACGAAACATTCTGATGACGCAGTGAAATAACTACAGCACGTCAATTTCAGACCCAAAGAAACATGGGACCAAATATTTCCTGGTATTCGAAGTTATACAAGGATTCAATTTACTGTAGTTATACCATTTAATTTAACCAGAATATAAATTCCCCGGCTTG
The DNA here is from genome assembly GCA_034698585.1 of Disparrhopalites patrizii. Classification (NCBI taxonomy): domain Eukaryota; kingdom Metazoa; phylum Arthropoda; class Collembola; order Symphypleona; family Sminthuridae; genus Disparrhopalites; species Disparrhopalites patrizii. Next base: position 27,363 of record JAQGBT010001261.1, read on the forward strand.
GTACACGTACAATCGGTTTACTCAAGCAATTTGCAGCAATCAGACCCTATTAAGTAAACACGTGATGGGCGTATGCCAGAGAAGGCTCCAAAACCAAACTATTAGTATATAGGAAAAAAAATTTATTGGAACGCAGTGGCCACTCAAGCATTGCTTCCCCAGCATCAAATCCAGACCAGTTCTTCAATTGAAAAATGCTGCCACAAATTCTGCCTCAAAGACTAGCACCAGCCAAGGAAAGGGTAAGGACTTTACTGGAAAGATCCGCACGAGACCCAATGTGGATAAATTTTAAGGTGTACCAGATTTTGTCCACCCTTAAAATCCTTCCCGTACAAATTTCCTCGCAAAAACGGACCATGCGTCGTCATCAAGGATCATTCTCTGGACGAATCTTTAATTTCCACATTTTTATTTTAGCATGTCATGCATTCTTCGTCTGGTTCCGCTGGATTCAGTATGTCTTTGTTCGGGAAGGTCCAATTGAGTTTCTGTATGTGTCCTATCATTCCACATATTGCATTGTACTCTGCTTCACCTCATTTTGGCTGGTCCAGTCCATGGCCAACCACCTCGATGAGACACTTGTGATCTGTAACTCCATCTTTGCAGGTAATCTGTTTCAACGGAATATAAGGTGACTATGTAGCCATGATAAAAGAATACCATAGGAATGTATTAATATACAGGGTTGCAAGAAACATTGTATATCCCCCCTAGCGCTATGACGGAGGCATGCTACAGAGTAGTACAAGTACATTTCTAAAGCAAAATTTTATTGTGGTTCTAGGAAAACAAATTTTCATCCCGATCCGACCAAGATTCGCCAAGTTATAGCGGTTTTTTCAAAAAAAGTTTAAAATTGCAAATTTCCCACACAATTATTTATTTGATTTTGACTTCATGGACAAAAGCTTTGTTGCAACAACCTGAATTATCAGGTTGCTGCAGAATTAAACTTTTTTCCAGAATTAAATTGTTCTGAAAAACAATTTGGGCCAGAATTAAATTGTGTTCTAAGCAGAATTTTATTTTGGTTATGCGAAAAAAATCCCCATTCAGTTAGAACAAGAAATGACCACGTTATGGCCGTTTTGTCTAGCCAAGTTCAAAAATAAGAACTTTTTATTAAGTCGATGTTTGATTGTGCCTCTATTGGCTAAAATAAATTTATTGAAACTATTTCTAGAGACAAAGTTAATGGTGAGTTCGTTGCAAGCATTTTTGAATGGTTTTTGCTTTAAAAAAATCAAATCAATTATGAATTCTGGCGAACACGTCCAAAACGTTCATGTGACACGCTGCCGCAATTTAGCACTAATAGGCAAAGATTTCACAATACATTTTTCGGTAAATTTAGGATTTAAATAGCGCCCATAAATTGATTTTTTAATTTTTAACACATAAATAAGTAGAAACATGAGTTTTGATTGCCATTTTTTATGGTTTAATGAAAATTATGAATTTTAGCAAAAGTTCTAATTTTTTAGCTTGGCGCAGGAAAATGGCCATGGCTTGGTCAATACTCGCTCGATCTGAATGTGGACTCTTTTTGCATATCCACAATAAAATTCTGCTTAGAAAACACTTTTATTCTGGTTTGCAAGTTTGTGGGAGCATTTTGTTTTTGTTCCTGAAGCCAAAATCAAAAAATCAATTTTGTTAAAAATTTGGAATTTCAAACTTTTTTTGAGAAAACTTGCCATAACTTGGCTAATCTCGGTCGGATCGGAATGAATTTGTTTTCTAGAACCACAGTAAAATGTTGCTCTTGAAATGTTCTTGTACTATTCTGTAGCATGAATTCGTCATACCGCTAGGGGGGTATAGAATGCTTCTTGGAACCCTGTATGCCTTCTTTTATATGGAAAATATTTTATTCTTATACAGAGGCACTTTGGCCACTTCCTGGGAATAATTCGTTGCAGATCCAAGTGCTAAGATTTTCGTCCTTTATCCCATACCAAGCTCAGATATTTGCATGTGTCTATTATTGCTACTATCCGAGACTCGCAAATTTGGTATATTCCGCCGTCTGTGGCGATCACTGGGCTCCTGGAATATTTCTTGCACTGCTATTCTACGAAGTTTACATAATTCTCTGGTTTCTCTCCGGAGGTTATTTTTACATGACGTTTTTATTGGCCTTCTTTGAGAGCACGTGGTACCATTCATAAAGCTGGTAATTTTTTTTCTGGCGTATACACAGGTGGTGTTTTTCATTAGTAAAAGTTTAATTAAATTCAAATGTGTTTGCTTTCGAAGGCCAAAATCATCGACGTCATACACACTACCGCACTGCATGAAGGAGCTAAAGGCAATACAGACACAAATAGCAATCTTCAATGCCGGAAATCGAAGGACCTTGTACTCATTTAAAATTTTGCTTCTCCTATGTTCCACTCTGACAAGCTTTTTCGTGTTGCGGCTCTTCCACACAAATTACACGGTGGCGATCGTTTTTAGCCTCATGGTTTCTATATGCACTCATCTGGTTTATCTCACCGTGTTTCATAAGGCATTTGCTATTTCCAAAGATTGCCAAGCCTCGAAGAATCTTTTGAAACAACGGGCGAGAAGCTCATCGCGGGGAGTAAATCTAGCCAATAGAAAATACGTGGACAAATTTGTGGCGTCGATTTCTGAATTCAAAATTTATTGGGGCAACTTCGGTGCAGTGGACTCCTACACTATTCCGACCTTTGTACTTTTCGTCACTCAGAGTGTCGGGAATCTTATGATAACTTTTAAATAAGTTTCCAAAATTATAGCTGATACAGTCGACTCTATAACACCACCCAATTTGTACCATAAAAAGTGCTCTTATAACGAACTGCTTGTATAAACAGATTTAGTTAAAAAATATTAATATTAATAATTAAGATTATTGTCAAGCATAACTTCGATGATTTTCCAAATTCTAATAATATTTACAAAATTGGGTATAAATTTTTACACTTTGGTGAGAAAAGAATAAAATTGTGCTGGTATATAGAGTTCCGGTGATGTTGTAGAGAAACAGTTAATGTTGAAGGGATACCTGACTTAGGCACTAATGCTCTTATAATAAGAAAGTGCTGTTATAGTGAGATGAATGTGACCGGAGGAAGAAAATACCCTGCTGTTATGCAGTGACTGCTGTTATAGGGAGTGCTCTTATAGAGAGCGCACTTTACATGGTAAAGCTGTAGGGGGGATTCAGAACTGCTGTTACAGAGTAAGTTCACTTATAAGGAGGGCCGGTATAGGGAGGGTCGATAATACATGCTTACATACGGGGCTTCAAATGTCACAGATGCATTTAAAGCACATTTTTCAAGAACCGATGCAATGTTTATGGTTTTATATTTAGCGCGTTGGTGAGCGCCAAGTCTCAACGTGCAACCGAAACCAAATAGACCTTGCAAATTGCAAATGCAGAAACTCTTGTCATAATTTCCAAATCATGCACATTACTATGCACTTAGCACTTGCATTATTTGTCCATCATGTCTATTATACAATTTCCCTATGAATAAATTTATGAAGCGAATGTCTGTTTTATAAAGAGATAAATCGGCTGTTTTATTATCAATACCAATATTGACAATGGAAACGCTTTAATATTAGATGGCGTCAGAGGTGTCCAAAATACTTTAATTGTAATTATACAAAATACAAATTACAAAATACAGTCGCAGGTTTTAATTACAAAATATCAATTACATTCGGCTGCCTTCCAAGCATTTAATTACAAATTACAAAATATAATTATATTTTATGCCGAACACAAAATACAAACTACAAAATACATACATCAGTAGCAAGTAATGTATTTAAATACATGCTTCAATTACAAAATACAAGTATAATTGTAATTAAAATACGTATTTGGAATAGAAAATACAAATTAATGTATTTTAAATACGTATTTTGAATAGAAAATACAAATTAATGTATTTTAAATACGTATCATATGCGTCTATTTTCATTTAAGAGCACAATCATAACAAATTACAAATACTGTTTTGCCCGGGTGCATTTTTAAATTACAAAATACAACAAAATAATATTAAAATCTCTAATGTATTTAAATACAAATTACAAAATTCATGGAGAACACATCTGTATTTGCGAATACAAATGCAAAATACAAAAATGTATTTTAAATACGTATTTCAAATACACGTATTTTAATTAGGATGTATTTTGGCCACCTCATTTCGCCATCATGGCATATTACAAATTTCCCCCAGAAACACCAACGCCACCAAACCGAAAGCAACTCCGACGGCATAAAAAATAAGGTAGATATCCGAATTTTCAAATGACAAAGGCATGACTATCTCCGAACGAACAGGCGTCTTCCAGCAATTCTCCCGGACCACAATTTCTAAATGCCGCCACATATTTAGGACGCCTCCACTGAACAAAAACTGAACTTTCCTCATCAGCGAACTCGCATAAATTCCCTGCAAACGACTCTGAAACCCGATATACTCATATTCCAGGAAACAATTATCCCGGTATTTGTCCTTACTCTATAACACTGCTGTTATAGAGTAAGTGCTCTTATAGGGAGGGCCGATATAGGGAGAGGCGACTGTATTTCTACTTGGTTTCTTACTCGAGTTTGAGTTCCGCCTAAATACCGACCTGAAAAATCAATTGCAAGTACGATTTCAATTTCTAACTGAAAATAAAGCACTCAATAAGGAACTCTACCTGTAAATCCCACGGTTTGGGTCTCCCGTGCATTTTATGGAAATCGGAAATCAAATTCGAATCCAAGTATTCGTCGTCACATCGTCCACCAAAAATCCGCGGTGGCCACCTTTCCAGCGCCATCCAAGGGGCGCGTTCCATGGCATGGACACAAACAAGCTCGGAGCTGCAGTTGATTTGAACAGCATTTTTGTGATAGTCATAAATAAATGTATAATTATTGTTTACCGGATCCAGGATTTCTTTCATTGATCCGTCTCTTATAAGCCTCACACTACTGTACCCCACGTGCCTTGAATTGCGGCGTTTGTAAGACAATTGGTTCATAAGAAAGGGTTGATATTCGTCTCTAAATCCTTCAAAGATGTACCAGAGCCATTCCAGAGAATTCTGCTGAATGGAATCCAAATGAAGGAAAATCGTACCTGGGTAAAACCGACAGTGATGCTTCGGGCAAAATATATCTTTCGCAGAAACCATCGGGCGTAATCAGAACTTCCTCCAGCGTGCTCCAACACCATTGTTGAAGGTTATTCCAGGATTGCACACACTTTAATTTGCTCCAATGTTCCGGATTTGCGAATGATATGTTGACTCAAGACATGCAAATAAAAGCGTTTCATCTCGTCTGAAAAATGCTCTTCAGCATTGTTGCCGAGGCGAGACGCGTCCCTTGAATGCAGGATCTGGTGGGGAAGTTTTAGTGTGTTGTAATTTGGATGGTGATCATTTGCAAGAATATGTAATGCGCAATGATATTTGTTGATCAACGATGCAATAGGGAGGTTAATCTGGGGCTCCGATTGTGGACGACCGTAAACGTAGCAGGGAAATAGACACACAACAATGTAAAGGATGGAATTTGCCATTTTGACAGGGAAGGTAAAGTGCATTCTCTCTATAACTGACCTCCTTATAACGGTTTTCGCACTATAACAGTGTTCACAAACCCGCCCGAGACTATTTCAATGCCAAAATATTCCTCTATAACGGTGATTTTATAACGGTTTTTTCGTTATAACGGGGAAGCTCTGAATCCCCGACCAATAAATGTCTTTTGCTATAACGGTTTTAGGCCACGCCCTCACATGCTATTACGGTTTTTTCAAATTTCTCAATCCCCGCCATAAATTCATTTTTGCTATAACGGTTTTAGGCCACGCCCTCACACGCTATACCGGTTTTTTCTTTCTGAAACCCCGCCATAAATTCCTTTTTGCTATAACGGTTTTATGCCACGCCGTCCCGCGCTATACCGGTTTTTTCAAATGTATCAATCCTCCGCCATAAATTCCTTTTTTCTATAACGGTTTTTAGGCCACGACCTCACATGCCGGCTTTCGGTAAATTTGAATCCCCCGCCATTAAAACAGTTTTTTAACGGTTTTCCTTATACCGGCTATTCGTTATAACGGTTTTCTGGCTGCTTTGTGCTAAATCGTTATAGAGAGAATTTGCTGTGGTTAGCAAAGGCTTTGTGGTGCTTCCTGCAAAATGTGACTTCTTGTACGACCGACGAAATGAATTTCATCTCCGCGACCAATTGTCTATAAAGGACGTATTAATAGCACCACGCCGTGCTTCAAGAAATTTCCAGTGGCATTTAAATCTGAGCCAGACTGCTATAGCAGCATTTGTCGAATTGCTATACAGTGGAGTCTCTCTATAACAGCGTCCAAGGGAACCCAAAATTTTGCTGTTATAAAAGAAATGCTGTTACAGAGAACACAATTAATATGCATTCCATGTAGAAGGTGCAGCAAATTTCCTGACGTTATTCAGAACATGCTGTTGTAAGGAGTGCTGTTATGAAGAGACTCGACTGTAGCTATTCCGGGCAAAGATATTTGTATGATTGAGAACAAATGTTCAAAGACATATCGACCCGTGGCCGCACACAATCACGTATATGTGCAAATACAGTGGAGTCTCTATATAACAACACTAAAGGGTAGGGCAAAAAATATTGTTAATGGGAAATGTTGATATATTATAGAATATTAAATATGCACCTTACATGTACGAAGAGCTGGAAAAATAGTGCTGTTACAGAGAAATGTTTTTATAAAAAGACTTGTTATATATAGAGACCTCACTGTACAGTTGAGCAGGGTGGTGTTGGATTACACAAAATATGCTGGGATTACGGATTACGGATTTTTTCAAAAACATTTTTAAATGGG
>JAQGBT010001262.1:0-34223 GCA_034698585.1 Disparrhopalites patrizii
TATGTGTCTCTCTCTTTGGCTCTTCGTCTCTCTCTTTTTGCCTCTTCGTCTCTCTCTTTCCACATCTTATTCTCTCTCTCTCTCTGACTCTTCGTCTCTCTCTCTTTCCACATCTTCGTCTCTCTCTCTCTTTGCCTCTTCGTCTCTCTCTGTCTTCCTCCTTCTCTCCGCCTCTCTCACTGGCATCTCCTCTAATCTGAAATGGTGGATATAAACGGTTCAGAAAGAATAAGAACAAAATTCCTTCCATCATCATCATATTTTAGTGTGCAAATGAGCTTTTTATCTTGATTTTTGTACTCTAAAGTGTCATCTCGCATGCTTCACACCTACCTTGTGTATGTGCATAGGTAATATATGCACATATTTATGTGTGCCACAAGAAAGCAAAACACACAAATCTATATACATCTTTCCATGTCAATTTGTACTGGGAGAAAATTAATCTTTTTTTATATACATATATAATAAGAAAATAAGATGACTAAGAGCATAGCCCTCCCCCTTCGTCCGTCCTTTAAAGAGGTGCTCACACGGAGTGGCTAATGTCCTCCTCTTTTCCCTTCTGTCTATTAGGAGGTGATTACATGGCCAATTTCCTTGTTTCTCTGTATGCACACGTAGAAATGGGCACCTTCATGGGGACAAGGAGACAACAGGACTTGTTCTCAGCTTTAGTCCCTCATATATTGTTATGCGAGGACTGTGTATATATATTATTATTGATATATTTTGTAAAACAAAAAGGCGACCAACCGACGGTAATGATGATGACGGTACTGATGAGTAGTTGGGAGGATGATAAGAAAAATAAAATAAAAATCTCCTCGAGCGTCCACTCATGGGCTAAAAGACGTTTTGTCGTCTTCGTCTCCTGCTTCACCTCGCCACTCAATTAATTGGTAAATAGAAGCAACTTTCCTTAAATGAATCTCATTATTTGATAGCGTTTTATTACAAGTTGATATTATAATTTAATCGGTGCCAAAGACGAGATGAGTGTCAACATGCACTGGTCATTTCCAAACACTCACAATGACTCTCTCTCTCTCTCTCTTTCCTTCTATCTCACTCTTTTCCCCACTCAAATACTGGCTTTCAATGTGGAAAAAAAGTCCTTGCTACACTTAAATGAAGCATCTCTGTTGCTATGAGCTAAGCTCCTTTGCTTTCTTAAAGAGACAAAATGTTTGGACAATTCTCAGATTCCACCGCCTGCATTGTCACCGTTGTAGATTAAAGGGAGCCTTTTTTATGGTGGTGAAGAACAAGTGTTTGGAGCAAAAGGATGTACAGAGGCTATAAACGGTAATAAAAATTGACCTTCCTATACAGGAGGATCCTTACATTCACATTCCGGGAACATGACAAAAAAGGGTAAAAAAAGTGTTATAGAAAAACTACCGTTTTCTTAATTGTACTTTTTTTAAACGTTTTCCAAGCGTGCGTCAATCCTTTTGTTGGTGTGGGAAGGATTCAAAAAGGTAAATGTATACACATAACACACCTTGCTGTGCTGGAATTACGGAATCCTATAAATGGGGACAATTGAAGTCTGCCAGCTTTGACCTGATTTTTATTACGCTCGTCGATGACACTGAACTTCCTCAAGGCCACTTGGCTGTGTATTTTATAGGGGGAATTTCTTTACAGACTCATTTTTGGAAAGAACCAAATCTTACAATGAAGGGATCAAAAAGGCTTCTGGATTTTCGAAGCACCGTTAGCGGCAATGAATGTGGAAGTGTCTATGCGCATGTCTCTTAATGTCAAAATAAGAAGGCGTAATTTCAATTATTTTAATGTCATTTAATGTTGTCAATCATTTTAATGTCATTTAGTGTTGAGATCGGTGCACAGCCCAACAAAATAAGCCTAGAAATGATTAAAAAAATTCAGGAACATTTTAGGACAATTTGAGGAACTTTGATGTACAATGTAATTAATCAATACTACAGTGCTATTATTTCCAAAGCGTTTCATGTAAATATTCCCTGCATATTATTGGGCATTGAATATTAGACTGGAACTCCTCTATTTGTCCTAACAAATTCCCCCAACTTGCAATGAGCTCATCTGGTTTGTTGAAGGAGTCCCTTCAATGAACCGTTAAATCACTTCCTTCCGTCCGATCAACAGAGAGAAATTGTGTGGAGGAAGGAAGGGAAACCGTCTAACTGTTTATTTATTCGAGAAAAAAGGACCACCTTCGGCCAAATCCTTCTACGCCTACCCAACCAAGCCCCCTTTCCACTACAAGAGCTTGGTCAACACAAAAAAAAATTTCTGGGTTTATAGTTTCCCCAATTGATTTACAACGTGATGGTGTTGAATGTTTCAAGCTTTTTTAAATGTTTTTTTCCCATTAAATTTTTGCCCAAACTCTTTCCTCACACGGTACATACGGTAATTGCGGAATCCCAGAAGGAAAAAATTTTCTAATTTATGAACATAAATTTTTCTGCCCTGTTTAAAAGGCACTCCTCTTTTATGATGTTCTTCAATAGGCTGGGTTAATCTGTGGATCCTCATAGAAGTCAATAGAAGAAGGATGAGGTGGTTCCTGTGTGAGTTCCTACATAATTCTTTTGGTCATCTCCGTGGCGGAGGGGAAAGGAGCTTCATTAAAAAAGTGTCAAGTACCACTTTGCATGTACAGTGATCCTCAATTAAAGTCTAACTCGTACATACTACTCCTTCGACTTTTCTTTCCAGTCTATAGCCTTACTGGTGTATAGGTGACCAGTAGGAGCAATTAGGGGAAGAGTCTCCGCACATTACGCATTGTTATTATTCCTCCAAGAAAAAAAAAACTAAGATGAATCAACAAAAAAAATCAACTCTTTGAAATAAGGGGTAATGGGGAAAAAGAAATTGAAAAAAAATAATGTGGTAAAGTGAATTTGATTGGAAAAATGCTTCACTGTCAACAGATCAGCTACTGATTTAAGAGTGGCAATAAATCCCTCTCCAAAGATTTTTTGGCATTTAATTAAAGTGTAGAAATCCTTTAATGATGTGTTGTTGTACCCAGAGATGGAAGACATTGATACGATGGCGGACACTCAGAGAGAGAGAGACGAGACAAGGATACAACTGATACAGAGAGACAAATTGAGAGACAGAGACAAGGATCTAGACAGAAAAATAAAGAGAAGCCGAGGGAAATAGAGGAAAAGAGAGAGATCGGGCAGAGAAGGCTGAGACAGCAAAAAATAAGAGAAAAACAGCGAGAAAGAAAAGGAGAAAAAGGAGAGAGAAGGATGCTCGTAAGAGAGGAGCAAGACCATCCTTCACGTAAACGTCAGCCGGATCACCAATTAATTACGGAGGATTGGAACATTTGTTTTGCTAGGGCATTCATAAAAAAATATTTGCACACAAACAAAACAAACAAAAAAATTTTGAGAAGTATAAAATCCATTTTTTAATAACTTGTTCTGCTTACTAGGTAAAAGGCTTTCTTAATTAGCACCATTTGCACTCACCATGTACTCCTATTCTTCTTGGAGGTATATTAGCCCCTTCTTATTTCTTAGCTCATATAAGAGCTTCTCCTTCAGTGAAAAATTGATATTCCTATTATTTAAACTGATCATCATGCCCCGCATCTCAGGGCTGCTCTCACCATGCAACAAGTTCACAGAGATTTGAGTCTCCTCTTTTTTGCGCGTGTGTGTGCCTCTCCTATTTGTATGCATCGGAATTGAGCTCTCAGCAAATCAGCAATCTGGGAGGTACACGGCATTGATGTCTTTCCACAAATGTTACCCTGGGAATGCCAAGTTTCCTCTCCCCAATTATTATTACGCTCTGGGTAAATTAAATACTTACAAATCACTTGGAATTTACCGTGCAAACTTGTGTGGTACACAGAAGCTCCTTAAATAATATTTTTAATGATTTTTATTGGAAAAAAATATCAGTTTGTGCACTGATGACTGGATTGGGGAAATGTGCACAGGTTAACAGATGGTTTTCGTGAATTTACTACATATATTGATGACATTAATTATGAGGCAGATTGCCAATTTGTATCCGTTAGTCCAATCTCCTATATTTTATTGGGTGGATGCGTTTATTAATTAGTCATTTCTGCTGGGCCACACACTGTGGGAGATGCATGGGACCTTGAAAGGTCAAATGAAATAATTGCCATAAGTATACTACATGGGGAAATGAGAAAATCATCATTTTATTCCAAATTAGCAAATATTATCAACAATTATTTAACAAACACCAGCTGCGTAGCAAATGGAATTTCATTGGAGGTTGTATGAACATTATAAATTATTTTCCCGCAAACTTCTAGCAATTATTGCATCTTGAGATTTTTACAGAAAAAACTGGATAGAAAAAATATAAAGACAAAGAAACAATTAAAACTCCTCGATGACCATCTACCAGTGTTGAAGGGAAGTCCACGTGCCCAGAAGCTCAGCGTTGTAGTAACTCACATTTGTCACACGATAAAAGAATTTATTCCCTGCATTCCCAAGAACAATCAAGCACACACCAGCAATTCGGGCCTATATAGATACTTTACTCTCGGTTGACAATAACGTAGAAGATTCCAAGCGTTTTTACACTGGTCATATAACAAGTAATAAAACTCCATACAGCATGCACTCAATTCTTTGGGGAAAAGTCTTTGTACATGTAAAGACCCAAGTTTATTTGGTATACACAGAATAAATAAAAGTTAAAGATCACAACCAAGATCCTCCACCGGGAAGAGCTTCAAAACATGGAAGATCCAAAATATCACAGAAAAAAACATTTTTTATCCAACCACTAAAAGGAATCACGGTTACACAGTTAAAGTGAGCAGTTTTTTTTTGTGAACAATCATATTTCTGAGAAAAAAGGCCGTCGCCAAACATTTTGTACGGGTTTTTAAAGGAAACAATGGACAATCCCGGAAAATCATGAAGCTCCCATAGAAGATGAAGATGAATGGTGATGATCGGAGAGAAAAATGGTTCAAGGCATACACATGCCTCAGCATCATTTTATAGTGTCACTTTATGAACTATCATCGCTCTTACAACTAAAAGAAGGGATAAGAAGGAAAGGGGGAAGATTCAGAGAAGATCTCCATTTCCCCCATCATCTTCTCTGTCTCCCATGGACGTCTTCATTTCTCCCATTGTGCATTATTTTATTATTCTCATTTACATGCAGTGTTTGATGGGGGGAAAACAAGACAAGTGTTTATGTATAGGAAAGGCTCATGATGAGGACGGCGATGCGTGGTAATGATGAGGACTTGTTTGTCTTTTTGTCAATTTTTTTTTATTTCCCAACCCACCACGTCATTTGGGGCATTGTCATTCAGGCGGGGGTCATTCATTAAAATTATGTCGGGTCATTGCGAGTCATGTTCGTGCTTAATGCCTAGTTTAATGTACACTCTGTCATAAGAGAGACTAAAGGGATGAGGTAGGAGAGTGAGGGTAATAAAAAGTCATAAAATGTATATTGCTCATCGTGGATTTGCTCCAGCGCCGCTTCGTTCCCTCTTCCCTCCTCCAAATGTTTATTTATACTCACTAACAGAGACACATATGAAGTGTGTACTTAACTGCAGTCGTAGGAGCAGGAAAAGAATCATTAAACATTAAGTGGATGTTCGATTGAATGTTATACATTTAGTTGGATGAAAGCCTTTTAGCCCGCAATGGATGGCAAATGAGACGAGGGGGTTTATTAAATCCTTTTTTTTCAGCGACCGAGGTGTAATAAACAGTGTAAATGTTTGTATGGAGACACATACATACATCATGCACGTACTCATGTACTACTGGTCGATGTACAAGTGAAGGGAAATAAAATTGTACTTATGGGTCGCTCACAGGAGAGCCTCAATGCAACTCGTACACGCGTCAGGGGGAAAAGAGCAGGCAGGAATGAAAGGCAGGAGATTGGAGAGGAAGAAAAGGGAGAAAAACGAGACAGAACAAGAAGAGAAAGAGCAACAATACAAAATGAAGACGAGATTGTGGAAGAACAGGGAATAAAAAGAAAAAAAAATATCGGAAGGGGAAAGAAATAAGAAAGAGAAAATTGACATGGAAGGAAAAAGTAAATAGAGAAACGAAGGAAAAACGAAGAAAGAGAAAAATTTACATGGAAGGAGAAGAGAAAGCGAAAGAAAAAGGAAGAATGGTAAAAATTAAAAGTTGACCAGGAAGGAAAAATTAAAGAGAAAAACGCAAGAAAAACGAAGAAAAAGAAAAAATTTCACAGACGGAAAAAAGAAAGAGAGAAAGCGAAAGAATAAGTAAGAATATGATAATTTAAAAGTGAGCATGGAAGGAAAAATTAAGTAGAGAAGTGGAAAGAAAAAGAATGAGAAAAAATTAAGATTACGAGAGAAATAATAAACGGAGACTGTGAAAGACAAGGGATGTAGTATTTTTTTACAGTATTTACATACATATTTTTACATACAGGATTACACACATATATATATATATATATATATATATATATATTACATACATATTATATGAATGACAATTATAAATCCGGATATGTATTATCACAAATCCACGATAGAAATCAAGGCAAACCTATGACAAACAAATAGCTAATGCTACATCCACTATATTATTAATACATTCACATTTTTCAGCGGTTTAGCAAAGTACATATTAGTTATCATTTACAACAGGGGGAAAGAGAGAAACTGTAAAAGTGAGAAGACAGCAGAGAAAAATGAAAGGTATCGGGGAAAGATAGAGAGGCGAAAAGTTGGAAAAAAGGAGTAAAAAAAGGTGGCAGGAAAGCGCAATAAAAAGCAGGGAGGTAAAAGTCAAAACGGGAGAGAGAAATAAGAGACAGCAATGTTGTTGGATGTAATAGCTTAAGGATTATTGTCCTGCTTTAGTATATCGTCAAGCTATTAAAGTACCATTATAGGTAAGCACTTTACATGCTGTGAACTCATTGGTGGCACTGCCAATCAACGTAACTATTAACCGTCTTTACAACCCATTCCAAAGTCATATACGTGTACGAGGGCAATAGAACAACAACAAAAACCACCCCGCCTTCACCATACACAAACACTCTGTAAAGTACTCCAGAATACACTTGTATGCATACTATATCAGTGACAAATATTTATTTACAATCAGCCACTCCTCCACGTTTACAAACAATGCTAAAAGCTACGGCTATTTTTTTTTAATAAAGAGCATAATGAAAGAGACTCTTGCGAAATTGCATATCATTTCACATTCACACAAGTGTAATAATTTATTGACATTGATCGGGGCTATAATCGCCCAATTATTGCATGCCATTTGCTCCATGGGAGTACAAATTGCATGTGTGGTTGCAGCTTTTTACGAGAGTTGACTTTGCATGGGCGTAAATTGAGATCTTTAATAGCTTATTACATTTTAGTTTCCATGCCTTAACCCGTTCTGTGGTACATACAACTTTCCTATGCGTATATTATTTGCCTAAAAGCATTCACACCCCGAGCGAGGACAACACAAATAAGTCCAAGATGCTTCAATTACAAGAACTCAAGCTCTGAAAGCATACTATTCCCGTGCGCTACATCATTAATCATTATTATTTAATTCCTTATTAAGAACACATATTTAATGTAATCGTGTATGTGATGTCGGTTCGTTAAGCCAACGTTGTTCACATCATTTTGTCGATCTACCAACAAAGCTATATTAGTCTCTGGACCGTGGGGGATGTGGCTTTCAGGGAGAGCTGGAGCTTTCCGGGTTGTGACACTTTTACCTAGATGGCCATAGAAGTAACGGCAAAGGAGCTGGAGAATTTGGCTGAAATACCTGGATTCTTCGCTGGGAAAAACGTTACAGAGCTACAAAAAGTCCTATTTCTGAGGTTAAAAGCGTGAACTTATACTACTTTTTAAGTGGATCAGCAATTTTCTATGAAACCAAACTACCTTAAGCAAACGTTGAGTGCAATTTTGGTTTTAAGAAAGAAGCGACAATAGTTTCATGTTTCACTGATCTATTCTCTTCACTAATCCTTGATACATGTACATATGTATGTATACTTAATCGTGGCTTATAAATATATAATAGTACGTCTATCTATTTCGTTGCATGAACAATCTTAAATCCTAATCCAGCAAAATGCATGAGTTAAAATATTAAGTTATTATTATTTATTTTTAAAATATTAATAATAATAATAAACTAATACTAATTTGCAATTAGTATTAGTTGCAGGGCAGCGTATAATTACTGACATGACTGTGTGATGATATGCAAGCATAGAGGCCTGAGGCTGGGCTAGGATGTGGATCGGGTTAGATTCGATCATCCATCATCCAGCCTACATCGTTATTGCAAAATAAAATCCATTAGACAAAATTGACAAAATATCGTCTTAAATCATGGAATTTTTCACTTAAAAATTTACAAGTGGACATTGTTTTTGCACCAGACGACAAATGCACGCCTTAAATGTCGTTGAAACCGCACTAAATGCACCAAATTCGTGCCACTGCATCTTATAACGGCGGAAAATCGCCAACCTTTTGGGGCATGACAATACCATTTACACCAGCATCATGGACGGCTTGTCTTCAGGTACTGCATTGTAAAATCAACAGGCGTTATAACATTGTAAAAAAACAACAGCTTATATTATTCCCAAATGAAGGGCTGATCTGCAATGTAGGAATTATTTGTGCGTTTAATTTGTTATTTTTTGCTGGAATAGGGAAACCAAGCGTGGAAGTGCTATTCACGCCTAAAAAAATTTCATCGGATGCTACCGTAATAATGAATAAGCAAGATGCGCGTGACGCATACTGTAGGAAGTTACGGGAGTTTGATATGAGCCAGAATCGTCTCCTTAGGGCAATTACTGGAAAGATCCAAGTGAGTGACACGGATGCCTCCTTCACCATCACAGCATCCACAGCTGCCTTGTCCCGGGTTTCCATCCCATCCCCGTCACATTTCCCTGAAGCCACCGTCTCCAAAAAGAGCGTCATTGTTCAGCATTCGGACGAAAAAGTTGACCATCATTGCCAAAAAGGACCACCCAGGAGAAGAATCAGCTTCAAAGTGGGAGATGGCAATCTTACACCGTCCACGGAGGACTGTCGAAACCTTAATACTCCGGGTCACCTTCCGCGGAACGTGAGCTACTACAAGTTACATAACATAAATATAACATAACATACATAAATATACAATATGCTTGTCCCGTTCATGGAAAAAAGCCTGGGATTTTTTGGTGTTTGCAGGTTAGGAACAAAGCTTTTGAGCAGCTCTTCTTAATTCGCGATGATATCGTGGAAATTGTCACCTTTCTGTACCAAATTGGCTACGGCGGGAAAGATTTCAAGTGGTCCGTGGAATCCCTGAAACCCTATGGAGTTACGAAGATCGACAATATTCATATACCTGATGCTTTTCTTCCATTTACGGAGACCACACCGTCGCCCTAGTGCTAACAGCTTTCCAGTATCAACTGTTAATGTCGCTTTTTTGTCTAACGTTCAATTAGTCGGTTAAAAACAGTGTGTATAATATAGCTATAATATAGCTATGTATGCAATAGGCGTTATAAGAACATTTATTGCTCCAAAGTTGACGGCGAATGTAGTAAATATTACAGTGAAGCAGCAGCATATTTAATTGTATATATTCAATAATACTTTTCATATTATAGATAATCCTTTTCGTATATCCTTTCATACACGGTTCTTCATACAAATGCCTACAGGCTGACAAAAACAATAGGTAAACACGGAATACGGATGACACAAGTACTATGAGACAGGCCACGAGGTCAGATAAATCTGAGGTAAACCTCAGATGACTGGAAAAAAATATGCAAAAAATTTTCCTACTAGTGGTTTTAAATTTTTTAATTGATTTTAATTAAATCGCCATTTTGACGCTTCTTGTCCTACTGTGGATATAGATGTACATATGTATAACCTGTACCAGAAAAAATTAACGTGTTTCCTTTGTTTAAAACTTTTGTAAATGTACTTTTTTAAATTTAATTGCATTAATTGTTCAAAATATCATCAAAATATAGCCAAGAGAAAAGGTAATTGACCTTGACATGAAAATACGCTGTCGTGACAGCTGATCTCCTTCGCCACCCCTGCAACAATAACCACCAGTGTCTAAGATTACAGGTGTAAGATTACATAATATATCCATTCATAATATGTTCTCCACACTGCACTGGACAATAAGCACAATGTAAGTTCCAAGAAGAATTTTAATGCGAATATAGAATTTTTTATTTTTTCCGATCCCGCCAATATTAGACGAGTTATGGCGGTTTTGTTAAAAAAACTCAAATTCCACAAGATTGATTTTTATATTTTGCTCCCAGGGGCAAACATTTTAATGCATAGCCGTCATGTAAAAGGAAAAAGAAATGCATGATACACAGAATTTAAGAGCGGATCTAGCAAAAAATGCTCCATTCAAATCCAACTAAAGTTGACCAAGTGCTGTAGATTTTTCTGCGCCTAGTTAAAACAGGGAATGTTGGATTAAACGATCATTGAATCTGCCTGGAGGGACCAAAATAATTTTATAGAATATGTTGCTCCGTCAAAAGTGGTGAGTATGTTTAGTGATGAAAATATTGCTAAATGAACTCCAACGTACTTGTACTTACACCACACGTTAATAAAATATGAATAACAATCATAGGTAAACATATTAAAAGCATTTTCGAAAAATCTATCACCTGCAAAGCATTCAAAAGCTGCTTTATGTAATTCTAAAGATTTTCCCCCTTTTAATTACAAAATGACTTTGTCCACCACTCCAGAATTTTGTACCCGTCTAATGAAATGCCTCGGTATGAGGAAAGAAAAGGCTGACTTTGTATACATACTGAATTAAGTTGCTAATGAGGACTTTAACAAAAGGTTATTGTAAATTTTGTCTGGGTCATTGCTACGATTGAAAGGAAAGCCTTTTGAAACGCTGTCCGTGAGAGCAGAGAGTTTCATCGAAACTACGCTAGATGGCAACAATAAGTTTTGTAACATCCGTTCTTCTCTTCTTCAAACGCGGATGGGCAAATAGCTGCTTTCCTCAAACTTGAACCAGTCCCAGAGACGATGAAGACTTAATTAAGTTTATGGATGCATCCATAATTACCTTTTGTATCACTTTTATCACCTGTTTACTTGAACCTTCTAACGAGAGGAAATGTTTATCTTCGGCACATAACGTGTTTCGGCTGAATGTACATGCATATAGCTTAAATATAGTTCCAATTACAAATACTTCCTTGTTTACTTTGTATTGCATCCTGTACCTGGGCAGAGAATCCCGGAAAAAAGCGCTCCTTAATTTGCATCTTTTTAGTTTGTTTAGCTAAAGATTTCCAGAAAGATGCCCGGGAAAGAAGATGCTCAATAAAAATAATCCAGTTTTGCCAGTTCCAATAAAAAAGCTACGAATTGTAATTTGGATATACCGTAATTAGGTCACAATTTATTATACGTGTTAAAAAGGTAAAGGACAATTCAAAATGTCCCTTAAAAGATGACATATATAAATTAATAAAATAATCATTCATATACGTCTTAGCTGTATCAACTTTTTACTAATTGTAAGTATTTGATATTATTTATAATATCTAAATCCTTAAACGGCGTAAGCTGGTATTTGCAGTATTATATAGCTTGGGTCGTTCTTTATGTATGTGCATAACGTACATTTATTCCTTCGTTCAAGTTCTGAGGAAATAGGTTTTCTCTAAAAATGTGTATTATTATGTAGTATTTGTGCGGCTTGTTGAATAGGTCTGATAATTTAATTATCATTATAATGAAAGATTGTTCCATGCTGCTGCTCATTGCTTTTCATATGATGCCAATAGCAACCATAACAAACGTTTGTCACAAAACTTATTATTTCAAGAAAATTGGTGGGTTTAGGGATCGTAAATAACGTGTAGAGATGATTACTACATTAACTAATACTTTTTGCTATTAATACTACTAGTATTACTTCTGCTTTATGTTGAAGTTCTACTCTTTCATCAATTGCTTCGGGGTACTTCTCAATTTACTCTTAAAAGTAGGTGGTCCTTTATTGCATTTTACAAAGTGGAGACTTCTGTCTCTAACAAATATAATAAATAGTACAGTCACATCGTAGCACCTGCAACGCAACTTGTATTTCATAGTATAAACACTCATAATAATTGCATTCCGTGTTTTCCCAGCTTTTTCTCATAGAATTTGAACCATAATCACGTATTACATATTATATTAAACATATTACGTCTATCATTGGACATCATTATCATAATACGCCGTCTATCACAACACCGTAAATCCCTATGTATTTATCTTACATTTTCGACATCCTGAGCTTTATTATGAAAGATGCCATAATTCATTATTATAAGAAAATGCAACGTGCCGTATGAAATAATAACGTACATAAATATGCCCGCCCCACTGCAATAATTAACCATTGCAGCCTGACTTTCAACAATATGTATTTGTCCTCCCCTCAGCATTTCTAGCTAAATAGTGACAATTCTCGTTTTAGAATTCCATAACACTTTCCGTGAACACAGCAAAGAAACCTTGCTTTGATTAACAGTTAAAAATGGGAGTTTGCTCATCACCTTCAAAAAT
The DNA here is from genome assembly GCA_034698585.1 of Disparrhopalites patrizii. Lineage (NCBI taxonomy): Eukaryota > Metazoa > Arthropoda > Collembola > Symphypleona > Sminthuridae > Disparrhopalites > Disparrhopalites patrizii. Next base: position 12,644 of record JAQGBT010001262.1, read on the forward strand.
AGACATTTAAGTAAAAACGTCAAGACGTTTCGCATTCAGCGCGGATTGCCTACATCTTTATTAATAAGATACATACATACGTGGTAAATACATAAGTCCATGCATTATATTGAAAGTAATCTCGGATTTGACCCTTGTGACACGGTTACATCATATTTAAAGCATGTCTCCATTGTTTCTACCTTGGATTTGAAAAGGAAATTGTCACCACAACACACTCTCCCCTCGTACGAATTACTGTCTACACGAAAAGGCAGGTTGAGAAACTGGAGAAAACAATTAATTTAAAAATGTCAAGGCGACGGAGTTCACGAGAAAGCCGTGGCGCTTTTCCAGGCCTACCCCTTCACCTCCAAAGGAGCAAAGGAGAAGCTCCACAAGTTTTTCCAGCCGCTGGCCTAGGTGGTGTCCGCATAGCTGAAAAATCCCTACTCAACGTTTCTCTCCACAAAACCTCAAGATTCCCCTCCCCTTCATCAGCCCTCCTGGAAGTGCCCTGGAGAAGGTTACAAAAGGCGGGAGAGAGAGGGCCTTCTCCCCTCCATTTATCAATGTGCTCCCACTCCAACGAAAAATAAAGGAGCAGAAGAAAAAAAAAACTGATCCGTTCACATTTATATTGGGACGGTATAAGGGCTGACTTGAACACACGTGTGGATGGATGGGGGTAAAAAAATCTATATAGAAAGCATTGAGGACTTGGCAGTGGTAGTGGAGGGAATGGGAATATGCAGTAAAAGCAGTATGTACACACTCATACGGGAAATCGGGAATTCCTCTTTTTATGTTGCCCTGGAATGGTATAATATACGTGTATAAGGTTGATATGGTTGTCAGGGGTGTTAGATATGGGACAGGTTTGGTCGTCATGGAAGGGCTGGGCCGAAGGCTGGATTGGCTTCAAATGGCCATGAATGAGGCGGATTGGTCGGGGGTATTTTCTATAGGAACAAACGGCTGAGAGTGCAGATCGCAGATGCTAGACTTTAACACACGGAGAGCATGAGAGAGAGAGCTTTGAGAGAGAGCATGAGAGAGAGCCTGAGAGAGAGCATTGAGAGAGAGAGACTCAGAATGGTGTAGGTATACTTTGTATGATTATAACCAGAGAGAACGAGTGGTGCCAGTTCTGTGGCATAAGAGTATAATGTGCTATATGCAGTGTATAGTAGCTCCAATGTCTGTAGAGATGTGCATATTTCCTTCTAACTGGAAGATTGTCCCTATAAGATGGTGTCCCTATAAGAGAGAGAAAGAAAGAGAGAGAGAAATTGTGTATTTACATAAGTTAGATCCATTGGAGTGAGTATTTCAACGTTAGGAAGAAGTTTAGGAAAGCAGTGTGGAGGCAATTCTCTTATTTATCTTGAATTCACTCTTCCGACAGTTGAGCATCACACCACCAACCCTGTACACAGAGAGAGAGAGAGAGAGAGAGAAAGACGGAAAGAGAGAAAGAGAGAGAGAATTGTGAGAGAGAGAAAGAAGAAGAACTTGCACACGAGACTCATTCATTCACGTATACTTACCACGTTCACCCTTAAAACACACACACTCACTCACTCACAATACACACAAACACACACAAAACACACACTCTCACTCTTTTCTGCCTCCCTCTCTTCTCTCACTCTTAGCAAAGATTCCCTTTGGAAGAAAAAAAAAGTCGCTGGTGAGAGGAGCAATTTTTCGCAATAATAACATCATCATTACGATATTGTTGCCAGTCAACAATCATTTCCCACTTGATTCAATCACACTGAAGAGGAAAAAAAAATTTTGTTGATAAAAATATATACACATACAAAAAGGGAGATTTGGTTATTGTTGTCCTTCCTGCTGTTGTACACCACACCAAAAGCCAAGGAGTTATCATTACCCCAGACAAGTCTAATTACACACAAACGTTTTTATACCTGTGTTTCTATCATTATATATTTTTATTTTGTTGCCTTCAAAAACACTTTTTCTGTCGGATTTTGATTTGAACCGTTTGAAAAGACCATTTTCTGTCTCTCGGTGAGGAGGAACCGCAAAAGGAAAAAAAAGTGTTTATTTTATTCAACTGACACGTGCTTGAATTATTATTATTGTTTATTTGGTTCTATCCCCTTGGAAGGATTTTACAAGGAAGAAAAATTTCTTATTGGACTTTCACCCCCCGAAAATTCTTTGGTTCTTTTTTTGAGAGGAAAAAAAACTGCTTTTGTTGGAATCTATTTGGAAGTGTTTTTTTGGATAATCATTTGGTTACTTTGGGAGGAATTATTTTATTTTTGGCCAACGCTTATTTTTTGGAAGAGTCGCACATTTGATTTGTGCCAGTTATTGCCGCCACTGTTGGAGAATTCCTGGAAAATTATTTAAAAACATAAAAGTGTATCATCCCTAAAAAAATTGTTTTGTTGTCTGTCACCTGTAATTATTACAGAAAAAAAACCTCTTCTACACTCTCGCTCTGTTTTTTATTTGATTTCTCTTTGGATCCATCGTGACTGTGTTTTGTTTGGTTTTTGTTTTTTCTTCCACACACTTTGATTATTTATCATTTGATGACACATGAGCATTTGCCACAAGATCCACGTCGTGACTCTCGAAAGAAATTTTTGGATTTTTGACCTGTCAACTCAAATGTTTCGGCACTGAAACGTGAACAACTCCAGTTGATCCTTTGGATAAAGGTAATTCATTAATTACTTTCCTCCTTTTCTCCATAAGACCAACATTACCCCTAAAGACAAGCGATTGGTGCGTGCATGTGTGTCTTTCCCAAGTAATCCCGTCAAAGTGTGCTTTTTACTGCCGAACAAGCAATTCCCTATTATTTATGGGGGTCCAGTGGACTTATTTTTGTGGGCGGTTAAATATACAGAGTAGTAATAATAATAATCTTTTTTTGGGGGTGCCGAATGACGTGTGTAAAGGATTGTGTCCAATTTGTGTTAAAATACCCAAGGTGAAATATATGGACAATAAAACTGAGAAAGAGAAAAAACATCAGATCGTATCTCCCTGTGGTGGTGCCTTTTTTACCCATCTCTCCAAAAGGGGCTGCCTCTTTTTTTTTCCCTTGTCTTCTTTGGGACTCATTTTATTGCACTGGACCGAGGGAGCCGCATGGTGTGTGGTGAACCAATAGGCATGGTCTTTCCTGGGGATCAGGACAATAGTAATAATCAGGTGACCGAAGGGCCATACATGATTAGGGAAGTGCCCAGGGATCCATTGGATTCCCTCGAACTTGCGTGGCCTTGAAGGATGAGGGCAAGTTCGGGGAAGTCATGTCATTTAGCCCTTTCGCTTTCACTGTTGTCTGTCCTCAAAACATGTAGAACCCCGTTTTTCAATGATTTTTTAATGCTTGGATTTAATAATCCAAAACTGGTTAATGACGGTGGTTATGATTAATAGTAATCATATGATTTCGGAATTGATTCACATTTATTAATAAAAAAAATATTCCATTGAAACCGCTTTTTTTAGTGAAAAGCCAAGATCAATGTAATGTGATAAGGCCAGGGATTAAAAAAGGAACAGGTGAGATAGGAAAGGATAGGAGCAGGTGCCAGATGACATTGATTTACATATAATAGAGATGCAGGCTAATGCTAAGTAATGTGAAAGTCATGTATAATTGGAAAGTATAAGAATGGGAATTAGCACATTTTTTATTATGCTCAAGAAGCACTTTCCAGGGTATGTTGCTCAGGAATTTTTCTCTTTGAAGAGGCAATTAGAATTCGAAGGAGCATGGAAAAGGGACATGTATTTGTGACAGTACATTTTTTTTGCAATATTTGTGCAATTTTTGCCGTATTTTTGCAGAAAAAAAACTAAAGAAAGACATTCTACCAGAGAAATGAGGCGAAAGACAATAAGGCAAGTCATATAAGTCTGTCAACGTGGTTGGCAATAAATCATTCAAGGAGAGGTGAGCGATGACAGAGCGATAAAAACTTACAATAGATGTGCATTTACAGTGTCTTTAACCGATGAGTGTCATAAAGTAGGGAGGGAGAGAGAGAAAGAAAGGGGAAAAGAGGGAAAGAATAAAGGGGGAAAAAGCCTCCACGGAAATCAACAAGTCTGTATAGGAAATAATCTATTCATTTATCTGTGGGAGAGTCCATAAAAGAATCCATGCGAAGGTGTGCACTTGACCGTTGCCTCTTCGAGGGAAGTTGAACGCGGAGCTCTTATTTATTCCCACCATCAGCCCTAATAGCCACGTCTTTAGCGCGGATATTCCTTGCATAAAACACTTCCAGTCCACACAATCATAACTCTGTGTACAATAATAATACTGCAAATTAAGCAAAAATGTTTCCACTCTCTTAAATCCCACATTCTTCCTCTCTTAAGTAGATTTTTTGCACTCCCCAGGGAAGAAACTATAAAATTTGCTGTGTATTCAGCTCTTTTTCCAACTTTGTTCAAGCAATAATGGTGGTGGGGTAGCTTGGAAAATATTTGCTTAATGTCTATCATAATAATAATAATCCATCTTGTTTTTTTATGTAATTAACAGTGATAAAAAAAGGAGCATTGGTGCGAAGGGTAAAAGATGTTCTTGTATAGCAAAAACAAACAAAAAAAACGAATGTTACATAGGTACGGCCACACACATACATAGTCTGCTGTGCAATTATCATCATTATAATTGCTGATTACTATTAGACTTCTCTCCACTCCTCACGTGTATTAATGCCGACAGGAATCAACCATAATATTCATGCTCAGATGCCTTTACGTCTATTCACTTTGGAGTAATGAGCCCTCATAAAAAAAGGGGCTAGGGAGACGGGAGGTGAGAGGAGGTTCGAGGCGTCACAGGCGAGGGAGACAAAGAGATTTGGGCACAAAGAGAGAGAAATGGGAAAATAACAGTGATAAAAAGTGGAAGGAGTGAAAGAGAAAAAACGAGAGAAAAAGAGGAAGGATAGAGGGGGCAGAGGAAAGGGAAGAGCAATATGAAAAGGGAAATAGAACGAGATGGAGAGGCAATAAGAAGTAGCGAGAAAAGTAGAATAAAACGGAGAAAACCGGGCAAAAAGAAAGAGCAGAAGGAAGAAAAGAAATAAAAATAGTGGGGAAAGTGATTAAAAGAGAGAGGAGTAGAAGGAGAGGAATAGAGAGAGAGCAAGAGAAATAGAGAAAGAGAGAGAGAGAGAGAAAGAGTAGAATGTGAGTTATAGAGAGAGAAAGAAAGAGAGAGCGAGAGAAAAAACAGAGAAAAAGATTAAAGGGAAAAGACGAAGGCAGAGAGAAGGAGAGAGTAGAGAAGGAGAAAAAAGGAGCAGAGAAAAAAAACTAGAAATGAAAGAAAGGCGAGAAAAAATTGGAGATAAATACAAGAGAAATAGACGTTCCGCGTCAGACATACATACGTACATATGTACAAGTCATAACGAGTGCATCCTTTGCAACTTTTTATTATTATGACTATTCACATTCTATTTTTCAATCTATCAACCACCACCATCAGCCTCATGAGTTACTTCTTCTTGGAGAGTAAAAAAAACGGATTTTTTTCATTACCTATTATTATCATTATTTATCATCCTTTTAGTATTCTCAATGTTTCTCCAAATCCATTTTTTTACAAGATAAACCCATGTTCCTCACTCGTTTGTATAGCCGCAGAGACTAACTCCGGCGTTGAAGTCTCCCTGTAATTACCATGTGTATGAGTGAACGGGAGAGAGAGGATTGTGCAAAATCATTATTTTTGCAAATTTTATGAAGCATTCCTCTTAATTTGATGGCTCTTGTGGTTTTCCACAAGAATTTTCTCTTTCTCCCGGGGATAATTATCACTATTATTCGTCCAAGGTTTAAGAAGGGAAGATAAACCAAGGAATTAGTCTTGAGTAAATCTTGTTTCTTCTGAGCTCCTTTTTCACTATCCCCGTTCGAGTGTTATTTAGTCACAATAAATTGGGTATTTAAATATTCTGGTGCAGAACCAGGTGTGCACATAATTTTGTCTGGAGGTTACTAATGAGTGAATATTTTGATCCATTTTTTTCCAGAGACAATGTTACACAATTGCCTTCCTCAACCCTCTGAATATTACTGACTTCACGGAAGAAGAGAATCTCTCTTTAAAAAAAAAACAATATAAATATTGATCAAATTAAATTAATAACAAACGCCATAAGGAAAGTAGAAATTTGAAACTTTGTTAAGCGTTTGAGAGAGAGAGAGAGAGATTTTTTTCGAGAACGAGGGAAGGATAAGAGACTTTGAAAAGAAAAGGAGGAGGGATATATTGTTTGAAATGATGAATTCCAAATTCATCGACAGCATGTTGCCAAAGTACGGTCAAGGGGACGGGTCGTCGGTGGGTTCCAACTCGGCGGTGAATTACTCCTCAGCCGTGGCAGCTGCCGCCCGGATGTACCCGTACGTGTCAATGGGTCAACAGTCACCCTTTGCGGCGGCGGCGGCCGCCGCCGCCGTGGCAGCTAGTGGAGGGATGGCCGCCGTGGGATTTGGCTCTCATCTTGGATCTGGAGGTGATGCTAATGACAAGTCATGTCGTTATAATGCTCCCTCAGTTGCTGACTCTATGGTCAACTATACCTTAGCAGCAAATGCAGCTGGACACCAGAGTGCGGCCACGGCGGCGGGGATTGCGGCTGCTGCTCAGTTCTATCATCAGGCGGCCGTGGCGGCGTCCGGAGGCGATCATTTGGCCAATGCGTGTGCCCAGGGAGCCCAAGGACTGCCAGACATCCCTCGCTACCCTTGGATGTCCATCACAGGTACAGATTGTACGTATCTATTTTTTGTTTCTCTCTACATTTTTATAGTTCCCATTTTTTTCATTATTTTTATCAATTACTGGATGCGTTGAAAAACTCGCAGATTTTCCAGATTTCTACAATTCCGGCTATCCTTTAATGTAGCAGGCATTCCAGAAATCTGCGAAGTCTGTGAGTTTTTCAACGCGCTCACTATTTATGTTACTGTAAATACATGTTACACTCATATCATGGATTGCATTCGTTCCGTAATTTCCTTCGTTTTTATTGGGATTCTCCGCCTTATATTACATTATCCCATGGAGTTCATTATATCATTCGTAAATCCCTAAGTTTTCACTTTTTGTTATAAGTCGACAATTCATTGTCGAATTTAGTTTTATAAAGACTATTTTGTTCCCAATTGATCGTTCAGAATTTCTGGTTCAGAATTCTGTCTTTGGTTGCTCGCATTTAAAAAAAGAAGAAAGCTCATGATAAAAAGAGTAATGACAGAAGGCTTTGGATGGGATAATAATAAGGAGTGTAAGGAAATGTCCACAAAATGTCATTTGACTGCCAATGAAAGCCTTAAGCTGTCTCAAAATATGGCACACTTGATACAAATGGCCTCATCAATTGGCACTCAATTCCCCTGAAATTCCCATTTGAGCCCCTGTTTCTCCATTTAGCGTCGTCATAATCCTATAAGTTTCTTTGATAATCCCCCCAAAAAGAATTAACCCACTCATGGGAAGGCGGATTAAGGTTAGGATGTAACTAAAAAAAACAAGGATCAGTAGATATTTATGCGATTTTTTTTGGTATGTCCAATTGCATTGGAGTAAAGAAGTTTTTTATTCGCTCGGATCATTCCCAATTTTGCTATCCATCTTTCTGGTCAGGACAAGGACTGTGTAAAAACCAGCTGTGGGATGCATAGGAATTGGAGGGGCTTAGCTGGCGTCAAATTGGGAGTGAGGCAACTCATTACAAACTACAAATAGATGCATTTAGGTAATCTCTTATCGGCGTAGATCCTGAGCGAATGCATAATATTGGATTCCTGCCACACAACAGACGCATGAGAAAATACATTGTCACTCTGAGCCCATCCACGTCCGTGTGCATCTTGCTGCCTGTGTAAAACAAAGGGAAAGACTCGTATTATTTGTCTAATCACATAATTCCGTAGGTTTATAATTGACTATCAATGAATTTCTGTCTCTCTGCACCGATCAGAGGGAAAACAGAAGGGAAGAGAGAAAAAGGGAGAGACTTTTGTACATATTATGGATCTCGATAAACTAATTGATCGGAATCTCGCCCGAAAACAATGATAATGTCCCGTAAGTGTACCTTTTTCGAAGTAATACTAAGACAAACATATGCATTAAGCCTTTTATTTTATTATCGTCTCCCTAAGTCCTCAACGCTCAGTATATTACATCTGTATGTATACATACATATTGTGAGGAGGAACAACACAGTCATATAATAATACGCTATTCACTGCTACTAATACCATCATAAAAATGATCGTAAAGCTCCTTCTCCGCAGGTTTTTTTTTCATTTGACTAACACACAGAAGCTCTATTTCTCTCTCTCGTTCTCTCTCCTTCAAACTGAGACAGTATAAGAGACAAATAGTTCCCGGATTTTCCTTTTAAGCTACCTAAAGTTCCCTTTAAGCCACCATTTCCCTAGTTGAAATACTTCTTTTTAGAATTTAAGACACTTTAAAAAAAATTGTCACCGTCGAAAAAAATAGGCTGGAGGCTTAAAAATCCCATGGTGTTATTGGATTATCATTATCTTAAGGGAAAAGGGGAGAAATGTTTTCTCCGAAGGCAATTATTAGGATCCATTCCACTTTTGTGACTTCTTAAAAATCCTCGGGGGGTTCTTCCTTCTATGTTTTTACTTTCCTTTGGGATCCACCTTACCCTTTCATGTCCTCGTACGGGTTAGTGGAAAGGACATTTCTGAGACTCAGGGAATACTTCCTTGTCAATGAGGTGATCCCCAGAAAAAAAATCGTTCGGAACCTCCAAGAATTCTCAGAAGTTGACCAATCCCTGAAAGTTCAATTCAAATCATGCACAAGAATTTATGTAAAACTTTCTCAATGAAGCAATTTTATAATTAGAAACGAATCACAATTAAAAATAAGCTCCGCAATCACTTATTTTGGTCAATCTCTCTCATAAAAAAGGAACGCAAGCTAATTATCACCAGCAGAACGGGTTGGGATGTGTCATAAATTCGTTTATTTTGTAGAAAACTGTCCAAAAATCCTCAAGCATTTGAATAGCCATACAATTCTTTTTTTGGATCCGACAAAATCATTTACACGCCCACTAAACATGTGGAGATGAATATGTACACACACATGAGGAAATTGGACAAAGCAGGCTTGAAATCCCTTTCGCATCCGTAGCAAACACTCATCCATTTCCCCTGCTCATTATTATTGCCAATAATAATAGGGACAAAAAACATTCCCTCCTACTACCACCGCCATCACCATCACTCCCAAATACTGTTGTAAAGCCCCTAAAGCCATCCACAACGAGATATGTTTTGGCAGTGCCAAACAAGATGTAAAAGGCTCAAAAAAAATCCCTCTTTCCCCCCTGTCAATGATGATGTGAGCCGCGAGATGAAAATGACCGGCGAAGGAGCAAAAGATAGAGAAAGAAAGAAAGAGATAGAGAGGATATAATACAAGGGAGAAAATAGAGCAATATCGTGCTCAGTTAACGTAGTTTTACAAATCACACTACTCCCATCGTGTTACCGAGTCCCATGTTATATTGGACATGAAATGATGATTGTTGGTGCTCTTTTGTAGAACGTTATAAAAATGTCTGAAGCCACAATATGTCTAATTAAAATACACGCCATTGTCATGAATTTCAACTCATAACTGCATTCTCTCAGTCTATATCACTCCTTAGTATCTTGAAGGGTTTAGACACAGTCAGCAAGAGAGAGAGAGAGAGAGAAAGAAAAAACCAATGTGTTATGCCGTAGTTATTATTATTATTATTACTTCTATTACCACAAGGAAGAGAAGGAAGGAGCAAAAAAACTATTGTAGTTTACAAACTCTCGTATAAGCATAGGGGCTGGACATTGGACAGTCAAAGTCATTTGCAATTAAGTTGAGCTATACATAATGGTCGTGAGTGTAGCTTTCAATACAAACCATCATTACAGTGTTCGAGAGAGGCAAAAAAAAAGTGTGTATGGACAAACCGTGAGGAACAGCAGACAAATACGAAAGCAATAATAATACAGAGTTTCAATACACACCAGCCAACAAGCACTCGGAGGGAGACGGAGAAGAACAGAAAGAAACAGAGAGAACCAGAGAGAAAAACAAGAGAGACAAAATCTTTATACTTTTTCCTTTCTTCCTTCAATATCGTTACATTTATGTTCTCGCCCAATAGTCAATACACATACACTTATTAGTTTTTTTAAGACTTTTTTGTAACATTCTCTCTCTCTCGTCTCTCTTTCTCACTATTGTGATTGTTTTATGCCGACGGAAGAATACAGTTTTTTTGTGAGTAAAAAAGCTCATGCTTGGAAAGGGGAGAGGAGAGGGAATTACACGAAGCTCACCTTATTCAATCCTTTATTCTCTTCTGTATCGATTGCCATATAATTACGTTAAGTAGTTAGTGCTAGTAGTTAGTACGTTATATTCCTCCCTTCATCATATCTTGTCCGTCTCCGACGTTTTTTCTCTACAATCTACACTTCCTTTTGGGTCCTGCAAGCACTTTTTCCCTTTACTCATTGTCAGTTTTTATTCGAATGTACACACTGTTTGAATCAACAAGTAAAATCCCTCCTTCTCCTTCCATTTTCTCTCAATTTTCCCTCCATCTCTAGCCGTCCCCTTCGCCCTCCCAATTTTTCACGCTCTTCATCCAATCTAACAGGATTTTGAGAGGGGGAGTAAAAGTGTGGATCCAATTGTTCTCACACGTATGTCCACTTCCAAGGAAATTAGTAAGGGGCAAGCCCGAAAGAGAGAGATGGAGGGAGAGAAGGAGAGAGAGAGAGAGCTGTAATAAGCGATCATATCGTGTTCCTTATCATCTTGTATTTTTGCACACATGTCATTATTACTCTAAACTACCTCAACAAATGGATGCACGCAATTCCTCACTCTTTCCCCTGATACCAAGGTGTTTTTTTCGCAATTATTTCTCCGCATCATTACCATTCTCTCCCCGTCCAAAGCTCTTTCTCTCAGTATGTATACATAAGGGGGATAAGAGGGATTGGGACCTAAAAATATGTCTGGGTTTCCTTTGCTAAATTACGTTGTTCATGTAATTTATTTGATAAAAGAAATGGAAGTAATCACTTTCCCCCCCCCCTTTTTGTACAAGTTTTTCATGAGGTGGTAGGAGAGAAAATGGAGGAAGGAATTACAGGAATGGGGCTTTACCACGCAGAAACATTCGGGAGAGAGGAGGAGGGCGGAGATTAATAGAGAGAGAGAGACAGGACAGAGACAAGCAAGGAGGGCAAAAGATGAACATGGGTGATACTGAAGGAACTCATTCGCGGAGCGCGTGAGAGACAGAGGCAGAGAGAAGCAGAAAGAGAAGGAGAAAGGGAGAGACAGAGAGAAAGAGAGAGAAAGAGAGAGAAAGAGAGAGAAAGAGAGAAAGAGAGAGAAAGAGAGAAAGAGACAAAGAGAGAAAGAGAGAAAGAGAAAGAGAGAGAGACAGAGCAAACAAAATCCTGATTCTTGTTTCGTCTCCTTCTTCTTTCTTGATCACATCCCCTGGCTAATAATTCCATTTCCATGTACACTGAACAAGATGTATGGGCTATACATTATTGTAAGATGCTCAGAAATGTGACGACAACTCAAGAGTCATCAATTATTTTCTCGTCCTTTCAACATTTTTATATGCACTCGCACACACCAACACAGGCTTTCTCAAAAGACTCACATATTATATTCCCTCTAAAACTTTGTCGTTTTCTCCTTTTCAGCCCTAATGGCAGTGCTCTTCCTCTACAAGCTCAAAGGTCCTAAGAGGTCATAAAACCAGTATATATATGGTCTCTATTGATCTTTCCCTCTGACTCTTTCCTTCACATATAACGTCCTATCTATATATTTATTACTATTGTGTATAAACAGCGTAAAGAACGAGGGGATAATTATGTACGGCCCTGTATTAAAAAATATCCTAAAAAGAATCATAATTGTCAAAAAGGATTTTTGGGCGGTCTTTCTACATCACTCAACGTTTTCTCCGTAGCATCTTTCATATGATACTTTCATGTACTACATAAGTATACGCATTTTTGCGTAAGTATATCTAGTTTTTAACTCGTATGTATATTTTCTATACGCATGAGTTAAACACTGCATTTGCTGTGATTCACACTTGTGCAAAATGCTTTTACGTCCACATTCTCCTGGGCAGGTTTTTTATTTCGAAATCCTCCGCATCCCAACTCTTTCTATTCTTCCTTTCAAGGCACTTCATCATTTAGACCAACCATTGTTTCTTTCGTATTTTTTTATATGTATCCGGAAACTGGCTCTTCCCTCAATCTCACCTCTTTTGTCTCATGAGTTTACATGCGTATTTGCCTTTTACAAAATAAAATACTAACAACTCCATTTACTTTGCGAAAGCTAATTACTATACTTCAAATGCTCACAAATTACCCGCAATGATCGTAAACTTCTTGAGAGCCATTTTAAATGGGATAGAACGAGAGAGATAGAGAAAGAGAGAGACGGAGACAGAGACAGAGAAAGGGAAAAGGGTAAAAGGAAGACAGAAGTAAAAATGGAGATAAAATGTAAAATAAGAGCTAGAGAGATGATGAACGTAGATTGAGACACAAATGGACAAACATGACACAGGGAAATATACAAAATAAAGAACGGCAGAGGAAAATTAGAGCAAAGGAGAAAATACATGCAGAGACAAAGAAAACATGGAAACAGGAAGATAGAGAGACAGTGTATGGTGAAAAGATAGGGAAAAGGATAACGGATGGGAGAAAGAGACGGGAAATTGCATCGGAGAGAGAGAAAAAAGGATAGAGTGAAAGGCTGAGAGATGCAGAAAGAGAGCTTTGCAAGGAGGCATTTTCGTATCATTGTGCTAATGATAGAGACACATTATACACACTTGAATGGAGAGAGAGAGAGGGAGAGAGGGCTTCTTAAGGACAGGATGAAGTGAAAAAGTGTGTTATCTCTAATCACTTATTATGAGCAACAGTGCGAGGGCAAAAGCGAAAGAGGGAGAGAGAGAGAGAGAGGCAAGTAAAATCGACGACGACAACGTATAAATAAATGTACTTTTTATGAGCCCAATAACATTTTTTCAACACACACTGGCTCTTTGTAAGTAGTGGGAATGGGGGAGAGAATTATTAATTTAACCCCTGGTCAAACGAGAAATTGTGACAAGAACACCATCATCCATTACCTTATTAGCCCATCTAGTCGTAGAGTTGCAAAAATGTCACACATGAGCTCAAGTCTTTCTCTCTCTTTCTGTCTCTCTCTCTCTTTCTCTCGCTCTCTGCATCTCTCTCTCTCTTTCTTGCTTTATGTCTCTTTCCAAGTGCTACTTGACTTTCGCATTTTACGAGTTCTCAAACGTCCTTCTCTCCCTCTCCACTCACACTTTGAGGCTACTCAAACATGTTGTGGCTCATTGGTGGTGTTGTCAAAAGAACACATTATTTCCATAGGATTTATTCTTTATGGCACTTTTTCGTAATGTTATCTGTCAGAGGCCAATATCAATCAAAATTCCCTCCCTTCTCCCAAAGCTTTTTTCCCCTCTTGGATTTTAGCGTGACAGTAGTAGCCAACGCCAACTTTTAATGATCCAACCTTGTGCGGAATTGAACTAATATACGGCGGCAAGTCACTACAATTGAGATTAAACCAGAGAAATAATATTTTGGAGGTATACACAATTAATATTCTGGCAAGGTGGGATTGACGAGTTAGCTGCAAAAGCCAAGGCCTTGGTTCCATTCGATTTGCATTACAACATGGCGATTTATTTTAGTTCCAGACTGCAGAGAGACAAAATTACTTTTTTTTTCGAATTTGGTTGAATTTGATCTTAGAATCATTGGTATAAAAGCGTAAAAAATCCAGTTGGGGCTTGGAAGACCCTAGATCATAAAAGATTATACCTTTTCAATGAAATCACGGAATGTCCGGAGAAACCCTTTATAATTCCAGAACGGGTAACTGTAAGGGAGGATAAAAAGTGTTATAAAAATTACCGTTCTTTGATTGTCCCCTTTTTTACTCGTCGAAGGTACTTTTTTAAGCCAGCGCCGTGTGTATTAGCCGGAAGAGCGAAAGCACATTTTTTTATTGGGGGAATGTTGTAAAAGAAGGACAATTAAAGATCAGCCCTTTCATATAAGAGTTGACAACTCCAGGCGACATTGAACGCCTTCAAGGTCGGCCCTGTCCCCTTTGATTACCCTTTGCGCTCCGTTTTCTTCCGTTGACTGACTTTTAAGTTAGTTAACTTGAGCTTAAACATTTCTTGTTCATTTCCAAAATGCAGAATTTTGTTTGACTGAACTATCGGGAAATTAATTTTTTGAGAGCTATTAGCAACGCAGTGAGATTAAACTCCTCCGTTTCCACACTGCCACTCCATTTTGGAGCAGAATTCCTGCATTAATACTTATTACATATTCTATATAAGGACCTATTTACTGAAGTTACCGGATTAAATTAACACTGGACTATTTTACAAGCTCCAACACTTAGTAGCTTCCAAATCACTTTTTCCTCTCACTGATAGCACTCATCTTTGCTGTGATAATAGCCACGTAATCACTCGATCCTCAAAGCCTTGCCAACATACCACTCGGATTATGACCAATATCGTATTATAGAACATATGAGATAACCACGTATTATGTCCATTTGATCCTCTCAGGATACCAGGTGGATTAATCACCGATAATCCATGCACTTGTATGCACCCGAAAACTTAATAAACTCACTGGAAGACGGTAGCAATCTGATGATGAATGAATCCCCGAAGCCGCGGTGGAATTAACTGCAAATGAATCCAATCCAGTTAAAAGTAGAACTGGTAGCTGAAATCGAGCAATCTGTGTTCAGATGCCAGGGTAATAAGGAAATGACAATGATTTCCAGGGGCCAGGAAGGTGTTTTGGAAGGATTCCCAGTCGCATCCCTCGTTATTATTGGGAGAGCGGATTTACGAGAGATGACACCCTTACCTTTTGTCCAGCTCCTTTCCAGTAAGGCACACCTTCCAATCACGTCCCTGTCCCTTCGTCCTTCCTTGTCCTCGTGAACCGCTAAATCATTTTCTGGAGCCAACTACTATAATATACATACATAAATGTATTATGAGGAAACTTTCCGAAGCATCAGAGAGTTCGAGGGGGACACTTACATTATCCCAGACTAATTCCTTAGCTTAGTACCTACATTTGAAATGCATTGGATAGTCAACCCTTCATTTACTTAGGCTTTTACCATTTGTTTAGCACAGGCAGTTATTCTCCTGTTCTGGGCGTTTCAAAATCGGATTATAAACCGATGTTAATCTAACATTTCAAATGATTCATTCAACATGATAAACCATATTTTACTAAATATTTATTTTGCGGAAGCATTGCCGAGAAAAAGTGTTTTACAAACTGGTTGAACACAGTTCTTATTTGAAACAAAGTGTGAGAGTGAGAAAAATTAGATCTTAAAGTGAGTTTTTCAAATTTACTCGAAATTGTCATAATCTAGGTGGAAATATGGAAGGAGCAGCTGCTTTTTTTCGAAAATCTCCATTGAATAAAATGGGCTTAATCAATGGGGAAATAATATCCCAAGTTTGTAGGAAGAGAGAAAAATGTGAGTGATTATAATGGTGCCTTAACACACCCAGGAAAGTTCCCCCTCCTCTCGTTTCTGTCGCCATTTAAAGCCAGGGCCGGGAAGTGTACAGGGTGCAATTACACATAGTATATTTGGTAGACTCTGACGGAGCATGTCACTTGGTCATTTTGGGCTGTGGACGTGCTGGAGTGTGTGTAATAAGAGTACGTTTTTTTTATTCTCACAAATTCTCTGTGACATTGGAGGAGGTGGAGGGGAATAGGGAGCGGGAGTTTATCAGGAACTCGTATCGTGCGTTACATCCGGTACTAACCACCAGAACAAGTCCTGTCTGTCACAGAGCTCCACCTAATGAAAAAATTACCCTGAGCCATGCAAGGGTATACGTAGCATCGTGGAAATGATTACTATTTATTGTTATCACCCCGTTCAAAACATGGCTTTTCCCAGAGATAAAGGCACTTCTCGTGATGATAAAGTGCGTAATTATTGATCTTTTTTGGGGGGCGGGGGAAAGCTCAACTTTGTTTTCATCCCAGAGAAGTTTTGGGTCGTCTCAATGTAAAGTGTAGCATTTGGAGGTTGCGTCAACATTTGTATAATTTTGGGGGTTGATGACAACAATCCACGCCATTCTCCCTTATAGTTGGGAATGGTTCATTTCACCATTTAGCCACCATTTCTTTTTTTTTCTTCATTCACTCTCCCATTTTTTCATTTTACGTCATGTCAACCCTCCATTTTTTCTATATTATTTACTCTGCACATTATTGGGAAGAGCCACCCAAAAATTTTTGCAAATGGAATTGCGTACAAAAAAATATATTTTTTAATGCATAAAGCTTCTACCTGATTTTAATCTTCCTTACTTTCTTTGGTCAAGCTATAAAAAAAAGGAGGAGAATGGTAGAATAAATACAATAAATTTCCCCTTCTTTCCCAAATTATTATTCTTTCTCTCTCACCAGCTATTTGTGTGGACATGAAGCAATCGTCCATTATATGGCTATACTATTGTGTCTTATGTCAAGTGTCATTGGTGCAAGGGGCTGTAAGCGTCCATATAAATTACCTTTTCTCTCTAAAAATAATCTTTGTCACCAACATTGCCATGGTAATAAAAGCTTGGTGTGGTTGGGACCACAAAACTACTACTGCTGCTCCTCCTGGCCCTTTCCAGAGTGCCCTGTGTACATAAGTGGAGACATTACATATAATACGTATGTATAAATATCTACTCACAGTCTCATAAGGAGTTGCTGTGCATGTAATTAAAGGCAAAGGAGAGATAAAAGGAATTTATTATGAAAAACAGGAATAAATTCTCCTCTGCTCATTTTATGGCCCTCATCCATGCTACAGGACTAATGACATGAGCTTAGCCTACTTTGTATACAGCTAGACATCAATGCGTGTGTGTGTGTGTGACTGCAGCAAAAGAGCATAGGTACACACAAGAAATGTTTTACGTATTTTTATCATTAGTCTTCTGTCTCCCCAGTGTTGCTTTTATTTATGAGAGGATTCGATTGCTCTTTTAGTTTTTCCATCAATGTTATTCACGTCATTACTTATCTCTCTCTCTCTTTTTGTGTCGCTCTTTCTCTCTCTCTGCACTCTGTCTCACATTTTCCAAACTGAGGGAAATGGACATCAGCAGTGCAAGTTCTGTTGTCAGAAGCAATTAAATAGGAATAAATTCTGTCAATATTTTTAATTTTCAGATTTTTCGAATTAGTGACTAAGCTCAGAAAACATTTCCAAATGTCATGAAAATGCAAAATATGCTTTCGTCGATATTAGGGACCAAATTCCTTTTCATGCCGACACAATTATTTGGTTACAAAAATATGTATCCAAAACGTGAAGCATGTAATTTTTTTTGCAGATCCCCAGCTGTGCAGGTAGAAGGATAATTAGTGAGAAATAAATTGTCAAATTGTAAAAAATAGAAACACTAACTGCACAAGGACACCTTTATTTTTTTGGAAGTACATATATGTAAATTTTGGGTTAAATGCTGGTTAAAAATATGTTGGCGAGAGAAATATTAGTTAATTTTTTCTCAAAGACGGCAAGGGAACATCAGAAGAAGCAAAAGGCTAGACAGAATATGCCAATTTCCAAAATCCTATGAAGAAAAAGTGGAATTTAAAAATAAGTATTACATAATTAACGTCCGTAACCGTTAATTAATTGACTTGGTGGCTTCAATGACGGCGGCAAAAGAGATTTATCCTCTCCTTCTTTATCCTAAGCACGTAGTAGAGATGCTAATCGCGGCAGTTGACCAACACTTTGCACACATATTATTGCTTTGCAACAAAAAAAAAGTATACTCACCCATGGAAAATGCCTTGTGTTATGTAGGCTTACTTAAAAAAGTTAGAAAAAAAAGAAGCTATAACAATGTTTAGCATGTAGTTGCACTCTATATTTACAATTATCCTCGCAGTTGTTGCTCACATTCCAAAGTGTGTGCGGAGAGGAAAAAGCACCCACCACCACAAACTCTCGTAAAAAAATCGGTGGGTATCACAAAGGGGATATTTTTTAAAGGGAAATAGCACCAGATGCATGTATAAATTACATCAAGTAAATACAAGATGGGCTTGATGACTCTTTTTTTTTTCCGATGACGCAAGTTCTTTTGCTTGTGGTTGAAGCCATCCACACATTTTTTTCTTCTCTGTCTCTCTCTCTGTGGCGGAAATGTACCAAAAAAAATTCATCAGCTAAATATCTGTTGAAGCAACAAAAAAAGAAGAAGAAAATACCGGGAAGACTGAAAGCCATAATATTTAAAGGGAGAAAAAATTGCTGAGAGAGAGAGAGAGAAACTGCAAAGAATTCCTAATCATTGGCAAAATCTGGTTTTTTAAGTGAGAAAATTTGTTTCTTTCCATGTCTCCTCGCGTTCTTGTTTTTCTTCTTTCCTCTCTTCTTATTCCCGTCTCATATGCATGCCCACAGTTGCTTTTCTCCCGTGTGCCACCGGTTGTGCCTATAACTGCATAGCCTGAGTTTATAGTGTCTAAACGGCCTCTTAAAATCTTCATCTTCCTATTTAGCAGTCATTTACTTAGTTGAGACTATTCCCTTTACTACAAGAACGGTGGCTCTTTCACTTTTTACTACTACTTTGACTGGCACAGGTGCACGTTTCTGAGGTTCCGCCTTTGTAATACCTGCCAACAAGCATTGACATTATACACGTCCTTTCCCTCTCTCTCTCTCTCTCTCTCTCTCTCTCTCTCTTTTCCTCTTCAAAATGCCTCTAATCCCACTTGGAATACATATCAAAGGAAAAATGACATGTTCAAGGGAGCCAGTTAAATCCTCTGGTAAACCCCATAGATTATGATTTTATTTTGGCCGAACCGTCAGGATATATTAGGTAGCCACTTTGGGCTTGTCTCTTCTTTCGTCACTGCTGGTGGTACAATTTCTCTCTCTTCTCTCTCTCTTCTCTCTCTTCTCTCTCTTCTCTCTCTCTTCTCTCTCTTCTCTCTCTCTCTTCTCTCTCTCTTCTCTCTCTCTTCTCTCTATCTTCTCTCTGACACTCTTCTCTCTTCCTTCTCTATTTCTCTCGAGCCTTCCCTCCCATCCCCTTCTTCTCCTTGTGCTTTCCACAGGATAAATAAACACATGTTGGTAGAAAAATATTGCAGAAGAAAATACGTACATGCAATGAAATAACGATCCACAAATGCAAAGGAGTGTCTATATGTGCACCACTACAGCACGATTAGCTACTGGTTGTAGTATTGAAAGCAATGAAGGAGAAAGAGAGAGAGAGAGAGAGAGAGAGAGAGAGAGAAGGAGGAAAAAATGATTGAAACAGATGTAAGAGCCCTCATAGAATCTCCGTGTAACATGGCCGATAACTGTTTGTATGTGTTGGGTGAATGAAGCACTTGGCAGTCATAAATGTCACTTTGTTAAATAACGAATAAATATACACACAAGGAAAATTGCTGGTATAGAAATGCTGGAATATTGCTGTGGAGCTGCTACCAAGGGGGAGAAGTCGATTTTTTTTGGTTGCCTTTACCCCAATATTTACTTTTCTCCATTTTTTTTACACCCCACCTTGTATTAGGTCTTACCTTTTTACACAAGCCCAGTGTCTATTTCAACTATGCGGAATGAGTTACTTGGGAAGATGACAAGTACAGATCTTGGAGATACGCCACGGCCTCTACGTACATATGTGTTTGGGAATGCAAAGTTGATATGTGTGTTTTTCAATCGGTGTACGGATATTTTATTAGTGGGATTATACATGCGTATATACATGCATATATGCACATGATCAAAGGGTCTCCCTTAGTCTGGGGGAATAAGTGGGAAAATGCAGTGGTCATCATCAGTTCTTGGGAATTTTTACGACCTTATAAACTGTCCGCTTGCACAGTTATCCCAAGACAGAGAGAGAGAGAGAGAGAGAGAGAGACAGAGAGAGAGAGCGAGAGAGACAAGTAATTCCTCACCGCCTCTATATCCTGTACGGTCACACTCATTATTTGATCTTCCCCTGCACTAGCTCATCTTATGAGGATCCACATGTTGGCTTTCCTTTGTATTACATAAACACAAAATAAATCGTGAGTGCATCTCAAATTATATACACACACATATCGCACATGAATTTTCAATTATTAGGCACAAATTATGGATGTATCTCTCCTTTCAAATATGGGATGGAGGGGGAGATGGAACAATTACGGAGGAATTATGCACTCAATCCCTCTCAAGCTACGCCAAAGCGCTGGTGCAAAGGTGATCTGTGTGTTATTAGAACGAAAGAATTAATAGAGTGTATATGTTACCATAAAATGAAGGGAGTAAACAAATGTCGAAAAGAACTCACACAATTCTCTTGTAACAATGCTATAAGAGCCTCCTTTTATGCTGGTGCTTTAGCCATGTTAAATGGACGGTGGGGTGACGTGCAATTTTTTCTCCTATCGTAATTATATTAGAGTGATGGACATACTACACTCTTTGGCCATATATTTACATCCACTTCCCTCTGACGAGGATGACCCCGCTGAGTGGAGACGAGGCGGAGGAGGGACAGAGAAAGAGAGAGAGAGAGAAAGACAGAGACAGAGAGAGAGACATAGAGAGAGAAATAAAAGGAAAAACGAACAAGGCTTTGCGGAATAATGTGAAGCTTATCTTTCAATAAAGTCCCCAATAATTGATTTCATCTTCCAGTTTCATACAATTACTCTATTGAGTGTTGGAAAAAATCTTTTTGAACAGGATTTCTGCTTGTCAGTCCATGAAGATGTGGCAAATATTATCTTTAGTGGAATTCATTTCTTTATACATGGACTTGAGTTCATCACAAAGAGAAGAAGATGTGCACCAAAGGTGTTTTTTTTCTGGGGGATTCCTTGTCTTCCTCCTGCGTACTGTACACACATAGTATTTTTTTATTCATCATCATCCTCATATGTGAACTCCATATGCAAGAGAGCTTTTATTTCCTAATGTGTGTGACTACATCGAGAGAGAGAGAGAGAGAGAGAGAGAGAAAGAGAAAGACAGAGATCATAACTCTTTAGAAACAATGATTTGAAGTAAGAATAATGCCTATGAAGCATTCAATTGACCATATGATTCCTTTCTACATATTTCTCTATGCATATACATATAGGAGCAGTAAAAGAGAGTCTCGATAAGAGGGACAGATTAGATTTAATACCGACACACCATCGGCCAGAAAACTACACATAAATTCCATTTTATTTCCATCTTCATTTTACTGTGAAAATCGCTCCAAACTACCACCAAAACAAGGGAACTTGCCTCTCCAACTTTACCACACAATCTCTCTCCTCCTCTTGAGTCTCTTTCTCTGTCTCGCTCTTTCTGCCTCTCTCCTTTTGTTCCTCTTCATTTATTTCTGTT